>CAJHQP010004878.1:0-50820 GCA_905132765.1 Moricandia arvensis | reverse complement strand
ATCATTTAAAATGTGTCCACAATTGTTGTTAAAGTTTTTATTATTAAATTATTTTTAAAATAGAAATTATAGATACAACTTACTAGAAATTATAACAATCTCGAAATTTGTAAATAATTATGGAGGTATGAGAGATAAGATATACATACAAAAATGCATAATTTTCTATGTAATCTTGACAAACGAAAGCAATAAAAACAACAATATCAATGCTTTAATAAGTAAGACTGCAAATTGAACATAATCACTTGAAGGCCAAAGGAAAACAAATGAAAACCAATAAAACACCAATACTGAAACACGACGATACCCTAAGACCCAAATACACTATCTGGAGTCACACATTATTCATATTGGGTGTGGTTGTCCAAATCTGTGAAGTAAAACAATTTTCTCACCAAAAGCGTATTTATGTTCCAATTAGTGTTTCGGAACTCCCGATTGCTTCAAATCCTAGTGCTGCAAATCTATCGACTCTTTTTTCATATCTATGTATATCCTATTTTGCACTCACACTGACTCCACTCTATTGACCGTCGCATGGGACGTTAAAGTACATGCATCCTCTAAAACGAGACTGTTGAGATGATGAAATGTAAAGATAACTCGAATAAAGTGGCATATATAACTGGAACATCTTCGAGTGATCCATGTCCTAAATATCACGACCTTCGAGTTCTGAGTGAATTACCAGTCGAACACCTCAAGCCAAAACGTAAAACAGTTACAATAAAATGAACAATATATACAAATTACAAATTTACAATCATGAATAGAGACTGTTATAGTCATAAGAGAGCAAATAATAAGAAGCTGCAAAAGAGAACTCAAAAGTCTATATATTCTATTCTCAAATAAAAAGTATACCCAAAGTGAAAAAATATCAAATTTATGAAAATGTGATAAAATGTGTTTACCTCACATAGCATTTCATTCTTTGCCTTTCTCAGTAAAACAGTAAGACAATATACGGATCTGTCAAACTCTCCATTAGATAGGTCAACCAGTCGAACATATCTGTTTCGCATGCTATCAATATTCATCATATCTCTTATATCACTGTAGCCCCTAAGCGTGAGGCCCATTTACATCAAACATGTAATGTATCACGATAAGATTCTACTTGGTGGGGATTTTTTTGGAATACATCACAGATGTAAGAGAAAACAGAGTCTTCGTTTATTGGCCACCTAAGAGAAAACAAAAAAGTGTTATAAACAAAGAACAATAGAGACTAGGGTAAACTTGAGTATTAAAAAGAAAGTAAAAATCTCCTCTTTGAGATTTTAAAAGAAGTAATTTTAATATATGAACGCGACAACAGGATTAAGATACTTTGAACTTCCCATTGTGGCATATCTAGTGTAACCTCAGACCTAGATATCTGTATGGCATCGCATAAGGATGGACCTAAACCAAGCATGATTTAAACATGACGAGTGATGGTCAGCGGTTCTTCAACTTTTTTCTTAGGACTCTTTTATGGTTGTCTTCTAGTGAGATCTGACATTTACTCTCCTATATGTTTCTATAAAGAAATCCAGAGTTCTAGCTTATCATTCCATCTATGTATGAGAGTATTGCAAGGCTTCAACCACAATGAATGTTAACCTTGTTGAGGCACGTTGGATCTCAAGTCTTAGTTTGCATAAAAAGAATTAGCTTTATCACTAAATTCTTCAAATGGGGTAGTATATCATGAATTTCCACGTCATCCCACTAGTCCTACAATCAAAACACAAGTGGATACCTGTATGAGAAGTTAAAATTAAAATCAATATAAAATACAAGAATGTAATTAGATGTGATAGAAAATGCTGATAATGAAACGTTCTGATAAATAGCACTTTTAAATGTGGGAAGAAAAGAAATAATGCTACTGGCATACTGTTTATTAAATATTGATAACCACCCACAACCTTTAAATGTGATTTTGCAAAATAGCAACGCTATAGCCCAATTTGTGTTTAAATGACTGGGGTTACTTTTACACATCCAGTTGTATCTCGATGGGCTACCATTCTATAACAACATTTCCCTATCAATGATATTTTCCTCCCTCTACAAAACCGACTATGGATGGTGAATAGCCATGTTACAGTTGTTGTGTTCTTTGAACAATGATATACCAAGATTTATAAGGAAACTTGATAGCTTCTGGTATATTATATTATATCTTTGTCAAAAAATTGAACGAGAAGGTTTACATTCAAATTATATCACAATACCGGATTTAGCTTCCATGGAAAGTGCTCTCAATAAAGAGTGGGTTGTGATAAAAAAAGCAACTCTCGAAGAATGTGCATCGGTATTCACAGGATGACAGAAGAAGACCTATCTTCTGCTATTGCTCAATGGGCTCTTGGGCATTCATTAAGAGATTATTTTGAGGACTCTCATTAAATCCAGGACCAGTTTACTCTAGATATATTAGTGCTTGTCTTATGATACGGGGTGAATTGGACTATATTGATAGAACACGTTTGGAATCAAATGTAATACAATGATTCTAATGGATGAACAAGTTTCGGATCTCACTAGATAGTTACATACCGAGAGAGCGTAACGATGGAAAACATCATAATCCGCATATATTATATTTTAGGCTTCACTATAGCGAGTATCTAAGTTTGTAAATACACTATTCTACAGTATCCACGAGTACCACGAGAAGAAGAGTAAACCACCAGCCTAACCCCAGTAAGCCCGCTTGAATACAATTCTCATACCGCGAAGCTAATTGCAAATGTGGAAAAGTGCAGGCGTACTTAGTGATTCAACCACGGGGAAAAATATTGATGATATCAAAATTTCGATTCCACTGCAATGCAACATAGTGATGATAATTCGGTTGTTTCCACTTGATCTACTACAACAGTGGAGACATTGGTTAATCTACATGGTCAACTGAAAATCTTGAAAATGTAGAAGAAGAAGCGGGATTAAGATCAGATGTTGAGGATGAAATAATGATTACGAGTTACAGATGAAGAATCTGATTAAGTTTGCTGTCATAGTTTTATATTTTATATGCATTGACACAGTTTTATGGTTTTGGAATTAAATTTACACTATTTATGTTATTAATTTTTGATGTCTTAAAAATTATAATGGTCTTGCATCGACACTGTAACTTCACGCCTTCTTTTATTATTTTTTTTTGATTAGCCTTTGGATTTTAACGAAGAAGAAAATGAAGAAGCAGTCTAAACCTCGATGGAAACAGAGACTAATAGAGGAAGAGATTGACTTTCCTTCTGATTTATTCTTCGATTGGTATGAACCAGCTTCAGTCTTTAACCCACCAGTCTTTTTTTTTTGGTTCAGGTAAGTGTTCGTCTGTTTTTTTTTCCTGGATTTGAGTAACGATTTTGATCAATTTATATGGATCTGAATACGGATCTATAGGCTTTTCAGGCGCGTTTCACTGTCAGCTCATGGGATTCGGGTCCATCCTGGAGCTTTTGGTCTTGGAGAAGCCGGAGAAACGAGAGGGCGACGAGTGCAGATATCGTTACCACGAGGATCTTTCATACATCCATCTTCTTAAGATTTTAATATCGTTAGTTGACGACATTAAAATTATCTGTAAAAATACAATTAGGTTTTACTTCAACAAGAAAAATTATCAATCATATATCAATAACTCACCAAAAGAAAAAGAGATCAGAATTATATCAATATAAAATTGCCCAAATTACCTAGATGGATGATGGAGTGGATTGTCCCTGAATTTTTAATATAAGCTCGACGTTATGAGAAGGGTGATAGATTAATTTGATTTCAATTTTTCTTTCTGTTCTTTATATGATATGCATAGATATATATATGTACTTTTTTGGTCGAAGATATATATGTATTTGTTCCTTTAAGTTTTGTACTTATCGGCAAATTCCTTTTTCTGCAACAATTTTTTTTTTTAATAAAGAAATTAATTCCTGTTACAAAAGAGAAATTGATTGGAGTCAACTTTCTCCTGTACTGCCCTATTTTTTTAGAGGTAATCTCCTAGAGGCAAAAAAAAAAAAAAAAAAAGGAGAAACTGATTTGGTGACGGTGGATCTCCTCGATGGATGGAGGTTCCCTTTAGGTTGTTTTCTCACCGTGCCCGAAGCTTCCCCTTCACCGTTCTGAGAGTGGATACGTAACGGCGTCTCGTACTGGTGCGGTGGGGATCTTGCGCAGACGGCAGCGTTTAAGGTTTCAGAGTTTGATAAGCACGAATGGCCATGAATTTAAAGTTGATTGTCATGACCATGTTTTTCTAATTACTTTATTTGATAATTTGTATGTTTTCTCTGCAAGTTGCTTACAAGATATCAAGGAAGAAGCCCTGATGATGGTTTCAAGCTTCTGCCACACAATTCTATTTGGTGGGAGAAGGGGGAAAGTGAGCATCTCTTTGTACCTTTAATATACTGCCACCCCCACTAGAGCATGTTTCTGTTGAGATCGTACTGTAGTTTGAAATTCTTTCGGAGTTGCATCCATTGTTATCCTCATGATTATTGAGAGTCTGCTAATCATGTTTATACATATGCTCGTCTTGTTCTACATATGCTCGTCATAACACATTAGGCTGTTCTACATATGCTCGTCTTGTTTTTGCTTGGCATAATATTTTTTTCTCAAATGATATGGCAAGAAAAGGCAAAGGATAAAATAAAAGAAAAGCTTGACGAATGCAACAAGGAAAAGCTGCTAGAGTTTTGGCGATCTCTTTGGACATATCAGTTGCCAAGGCGACAAAGAAAAAAGGTTACTTTGCATGCTCTTAGGGTTTAAATGTTTGCTGTATTCTTTCTAATGTAAATCAACTTGGCATCTGACTTGTAGTTTTCATTAAATATAGGAAGACATTTGCAAAGCTATTTGAGTTCTTGGAAAAACCTCATCCAATTTCGTTGTTGTTTTTTTCTGCAGAGCCAAAGAAGGCCGAGGGAACAACAAAACTGGCAAAAGAGCTTACTCATTCTGATGATGAGTCTGAAGAAGAAGAAGAGGGAAGAGAAGTAAGAGAAAGAGCAGGAGACAGAGGAGGAAGATGAACTAATTGTTATATATGTATATAAAATCTTTGATTAAGTAATGAAGAACATTTTGATTTGAGTACATGCGTTGTTAAAGCTTGGAAAGAATTCTTAATCCTTGATCTTAAATTGCAGCTCTTGTTTATTCTGAAACTATGTTTCATCTGTGTATGTTACTCTTGTTTATCTGCTAATAGGAAAAAGAGGCGGAAAAGGGAAAGATAAAACCAAAGGAGCCTAGTGATGACGAGTTGAAAAATGCAATTGTTGATATCTTGAAAGAAGTGGACTTTAACACGGTGAGGATTTGAACCATGAAACATCCGTATGATGAAACTACATTAATTGAGCTTAGAAGATAGATTATCTAACAAATGCTTTATCATTTTTTTTGACAGGCCACATTCACTGACATCCCTCAAACGACTATGAGATTGTTTCTTAGCAGTTCTTTTCTTCACTGATGGTTCTGCGTATGGTTTCTCCTTTTTAGTGTGTAACATGCATTGTTTTCATATGTTTCAGCTGGGAGTTTCAAACTCGATGGATGGGGTTCCCTTTAGGTTGGTTTCTGCACGCGTCCCGGAGCTTCCTTCACCGTTCTGAGAGTGGATCAAGTAACGGCGTCTCGGACTGATGCGGTGGGGATCTTGCGCAGACGGCGGCGTTAAGGTTTCAGAGTTGGTACGTTCGTGATTCGGCTTGTTGAGGCCGCGGGGAGCCTCTGGTTGCTTGATTGACGGTGACAGTGACAGATCTTGCGCAAGCTTGGACAACCTCGCCATGAGAAGTCCCGGAACCGGATCGATAGTTGCCGGATGTTCACAGAGGAGGAAGCTTCCTTTGCCTTCTTTCCCTCGCCTTTCACTCTCTCTGATTTTTTTTGTTTGTTAGCTGTTGATTTTTTAGTCATCTTGATTTTTTATCAATGGTAACAGGCCCAGACGATGATTTTTGTCAATGATTTTTCCCTCGCCTTTCACTTTCTCTCACAGGCCCAGACGATGAATGCATACATTACAAAGAATAGAAACTTCCTTGTCAACCAACTAACAAGTTTCCCTTGGCGATGTCTTCTTGAATCCTCAGTTTCTTGAGCAGTGGTTCTTTCCCCATGGCTGATCAGTGTGAGATAGAAATATAGATTGAAGAAAAGAACGTTTATAAGAATAGAGAGAGAGAGGCTGATAGTTTTAGTTTGGGCTAATCCCATTTATTGTGGAATTATAAATGATAAACAGCAAAGCATGACGTGCAAGTCTTAATAAGAAGATTATTTCAAAGAGACATTAAATGTGTTATCGTTCCCTTGAAACATTCTTATACTCCCTCCGTTTTTTTATAATTGACGTTTAGGAAAATTTTTTTGTTCCAAATTATTTGACGTTTTCAATTTTCTATGTAAAATTATTAGTAATTAATGTTAGATGACCAATGATATTATAGCTTCTATTTTACTATTGGTTGAATTGTGGTTAGATAAACAATTAATGATGTTTTTGTTTAGAAAATGATAAAAAATTAAATGTTTCTTAATCTGTGTGCATAATTCTAGAACGTCAAATAAATAAAAACGGAGGGAGTATGTTTTATTTTGAAACACTAACCATTCTTATATGTTGTTGTGGTATTCTCAGTAACCAACTTGCAAGGTTTTAAAACAGGTAGAGGCAAATATTTATGTTGTAAGGTTAATGAAGGGAAGGAATATATGGATTTTTTTTTTAATAAATGACTTTTCTTCGAGTGTTACAAGAAACTTCCTGGAAAATACTTTGAGAGATGAACAAAAATGAGGGAGAGAGAAATTGATCTGCAGAATGAACGAGGGGGTGAAAAGTTCAGTGTCCAAAAAAGAAAGATTTGAGTGTCCGTAATAATCTGCAAGGATCAAACGACTGAATTTAAAATGTAATTTTTGACTAAAAATTTGTGATATTGAAATAAAGTTTAGGTTTTACAGTTTAGGACTGAGATACTGAAACGTATTTTAAATATATAAAAGTTTTATAGAAACTTGGGGGTACTCTCCTAAAATGTGAAACTTATAGATATTGTATTTTTAAGTCACAATTTATTAATTTTTTTCGTCATCATTTTGTGTGAATTGAAGACGAATATTTAGTTACTATAACGTCAACAATGACGACGCAAAGTATAGTCACATATTCGTCACAATAGTAACATTAAATACAGTAATAATTATGTCACAGATTTTGTTTCGTTTACTTTGTCTTATTTATAAATATCACTAAATGTGACAAAATTTGATTACGAAAAAACCCAGTCACAATATTGTGACAAAATAAATACTCTTTTTTTACATTAAAAAACAGTTACAAAATGGTATCTATTATGTCACAAATATGTGACTAAATTTATAGTTTAAAAAAGTGTAACAATAACTCTTTTTTTGTAGTGCATACACCGGCGACCGACGATACCTTCAAGAAAGACAATGAAATAATCATTCCAGTCGATATCAACGTGAGTTGTAATCTTTCAATTCCAAATAACGATTCTCCCAGAGGTAGATTTTAAGTCGGGGGAGTGTGCACTAAACACCACCGATAGACCTTGGTATGCAGATATAGTAAAACTATCTTGGCAGCCGAAGTAGAACCCGAACTCTTCAAAGGATATCATAAAAAGAAAATTTTGAGAGAAATCCGGAACCACTGGGAGAACCTTATCTTTACAAATACTGCTGTGACGGCATATATAGACGATGTGTTGCCGAAAGCGAAACTCCATAAATTATATATCATTGTCACGGATCCGATTACACCGGACATTTCGTTAGCTTTAGACAGTGTCAAAAATCCTACAAGCAGGCTTTTGATGGCCCACTATGTTTCGAGATGCTCAAGCCTACGTAGTGAAATACTACACCTACCAAAGGAGAGGAAAAATCAGCAAGAGAAACGAGATGAAACAAAATTTCATACTTGAAGTTGAAGTGTTCGATTGCTGAGGCATCGATTTCATGGGCCCTTTTCCTTCTTCACACGGGAAACAAAGACATACTGGTCGCTGTAGACTATGTATCTAAATGGGTGGAAGCGATAGCAACTCCGAAAAACGATGCTGTCGTAGTCATTAAACTCTTTAAAAGTATTATCTTTCCCAGATTCAGAGTTCCACGAATTCTAATAAGAGAGGAGGTACCCACTTTCATTAACAAAGTGTTCGAAAAACTGCTTAAGAAACATGGAGTCCACCATCGAATAGATACACCCTATCACCCTCAGACCAGCGGACAAGTAGAAGTATCCAACCGTCAGATCAAAAAAATCCTAGAAACGACGGTAGGATCAACCCGTAAAGATTGGTGTTTGGAGTTAGAAGATGCACTTTGGGCATACCGAACAGCGTCTAAAACTCCATTAGGAACTATACCATTCCACTTAATCTATGGAAAATCATGCCATCTCCCTGTAGAGCTAGCGCATAAAGCAGAATGGGCCATAAAAAAGATAAACTTAGATGCTAAATCCGCAGCATATAAGAGAATAGTTCAGCTAAATGAGCTCGACGAAATCTGATATCACGCTTACGAGAACTCGAAATTATACAAGGAGAGAACAAAAGCCAATCACGACAAGAAAATTATTTCACGTCATTTCAAACCAAAATGATCAAGTGCTCCTGTACAACTTTCGGCTAACCCTATTTTCTAAAAAATTACCTTCATATACTATGGATTTTACCTATTTCACCTATAATTATATATATAGTATGTTTAGAGTCTTTATATGCATTTGGCATGTTTTAGAGCATTTACAGTTCTAGGTACTTATTGGAAGCAATTGGAGCTTTTAGACTATTTTGAGGAATTAGGACTGCTCAGCAAAAACCCAGAGTCGGATTCAGATTTATGAATGAACCATCGATCGACGTCACACACTGTGCGTCGATCGAAGATGAAGTTGGCGAAAGATTGGGAAACTATAAGTTTTACTCAGAAGTCTCATTAATTGCAAGACAAGTCCATGGCCGAATTAGACTATTTATTAGTGTTTTCTATCTTTGTTAAACCCTAAGCTTATTATTCTGAAACTAAGCACCACCAAAGTTACATAAGATTTTAGAGTTGGAACACATTGCTACATCTATTGGAGAGAAAGATCTTATCATCATTACAGAGAAGATCTTGAACTCCTTATCTTTTTACTCATTCTATTCTATGCAATTTATTCATAATTAATGATGTTTCTTTATTGTTATGTCTGAGTAATTCTCTATTAGATTTAGGGTTATTCAATAGTAGTAATGTATTGTGATTTTATAGAATTGTTAGGGTAATCTTCTTGGTTCTTTGTTTAAGTTTTTTTTTTTTTGAATTGACTTTGTTTAAGTTGCATTCAATGCTAAGTTGGATTTGATCACTTCAATATTAGAAATTAGGGTTCTATAGCGCAAGCGAGAGCATGGTTATAACCTGGAATCTATCTTAAACAATCTAAATAACTAGTAACAAACGAGAAGTTTAGAGAATATATTAATTCACAAAATTAGTACTGTTTAGAATGAGCATCGATCGATGCCATCGTATTGCTATAGATCAACGCTCAGCCGAGATGCGCAAGAGTGATCTCCTAACCTCTAAGGTTTAAATTCAAACGATACTTAATTAAACTCTAGCATCTTTAATTTGTATTATTAAAACCTACCTGAGAATTTCCCCTAAGTCTAGTGCCCTAAATTAATCTTCACAAACCAAATCAATCTTAAAGATCGCTTTTATTGTTATTGTTATAATTCATCTAGCCTTAATTCAAAGATAATAAATCTGTTGTGCAATCTTAGAGTCTATGTGGATTTGATCCCTAAGTACTATACTGAACCTCTTATTTGAGAGAGTAAAGTGGGAATATAGGGTTAATTTGAAAGTGAAATAAAAACCCATATCAACTGCTCTCATAGATTGGTTTGTGAATCATGACTTGTGGCCACATGTTTATGCGATTTAGAGCAAGAGAATAACTCTGATGATGGAGCATCGATTGACACCCAGTCCAAACAACTAGTCGACGGTGACAACAGAGAGTCGGTCGACACCCACCCTTTAACATCGATCGACGAAAACCCTGACGAAGGGCATGATACGGCTAACCCAGATTACGATGAATCTTATCTAGAAGAAGAATCAATCGAGTACCATGCTCTTACACTAGACAAAGCTGGAAATTTCAGAAGATCCAATGAAACCTAGTCTGATACATGGATCGATGGTGGCCATATACCATCGATCGACATTAATGCAGTAGAAGGGAAAACAGAGATGAGTATGGAGTTTATAGAGATAAATATGGAAATGCACGAGCTATAGATGGCAGAATCATCAACATGTGAAAGAAAGAAATCAAAGACATTTTTAGAGAGCAGCCATCATTGTATGCACTCATCTTTGTTTGCTAGAGTATGCAGAGAACTTTGATAGGACCATGCTAGAGACATAAACATACAGAATAACAGAAGTAGATGAAATGGTACAAGGCATCTACAGGTCATAGGAGATGTTGATGATAACTATTACAAGAAAATTGGTGATATCTATACCCATTCAACAATACAGTTAGATGGTTAAGTACGTGCATGGAGGAGATGAACCGAAAGATGGAATCTACTCATCATATGATTAAGAGACATCACATGAATGGAGCATACAAAGCACCATCGATCGATGGACGAGCTCGACCATCGATCGACGCTTCACGTGGACCATTTAGATAAAGACTGGTAACCGAGAAACTGCTAGAAACTAAATTTGATGGATTTTATGCATCCCAAGAAATGATGATGGAATATATCTCCAATATTTTGGATGACATATCCATACCCACATATAGCAGGATTGGCTGGTTACATAAACTCATTGACAACCTTCAGAATAGGATGAGTCAAATTTAGATCACTAAGGATAACATGGATAGCTAAAGAACCAGAGGTGAAGAAGCTATAAGAAGCTTCGTTGGTCCAACAAGTGATACTCTACCCCATCTTGGTCCAAGCAGTGCTTAACGTCAAGTTAAAGACTATAACCAATCCTGAGTGGGAGGCAACCCACTATTAGGTATGTTTTCAAATATTTTATTTTCATGATTTTACTATATTTCATTTTTTTCTTTATTTGCAGTGGAAAAAAATAGGAAGATCGAGAACCAAGCCATCGGTCGACGACCGAGCACAACCATTGCTCGATACCAATCACCATCAGTCAATGTCATTACATTACCATCGATTGACACTCGTAACAGAGTCTCGTATTTTCGACTAACCTTATTACTTTTACTTATGTTTAATTTTCTCACCTAACTAAGACGGAATAACACTAGGCACAATGTTATTTAAGTGTGGGGAGGTTTACTGATATTGTTTTCTATTTTGAGTTTTATTCTTATGTGTTTTATTTAGTTTTATGAATCAAAAAGGGATTATGATCATATTTTAATTTTTACTTATTATCTAACAATTATATACCATCATTCTAGATTTGTTGATTGGAGAGAGTACTAGAGATACCAAAGTGGATTATCCGGCCAGTATATCACACTTTCTTAGAAAGTTTGAAGGAATAGAAGCTAACCTCCAACCTAATACTGCCTTATTTTCTTGATTTGATGTTTGGCATACATTGAATCGGATTCCTCTTGCAAGTCTAGAAGGTAAAAGTTTGTGTGTTTCTGATTCCCTTCTCTCTCTCTCTCTCTCTCTCTCTCTCTCTCTCTCTCTCTCTCTCTCTCTCTCTCTCTCTCTCTCTCTTTGGCATCTATTAAAATAAGAGATTGAGATGATTTCTTGAAAGATGTAGAGGGGAGGTAAATTACATGTGATCCCATTATTCTAATTAGAAAGAAATGATCACACATCGTTCGAAGGGAGGGATAGGTAAATTACCTGCGACCCCATTATTCGGCTACGCTTTGTAAAAAGAAAAGAAAAAGAAAGATAAACTAGATGGATTGTATTAGAATCATTGATTCATTGGACTTATAAAAAAAGAAAATAATAAGAAAAAGAGACTCAGAGAAGAGAGAAAGAGGGAAGAAGGAATCAAAGAAGACTGCATGTGTGTTCAGATACTTGTAAGGGTAAGAGCCCATGTTTCCTTTGATTGATACTTCTAAGGTAAGCCACACTTTTATTTTATGTAAGAAATGAGGTTAGTAGAGGGGTAAATTAGACTAGTATTTGCTAAATTGGTGGTAAAATGGATTGGTTGCTATACTAGGATATGTATATAAATTTTCTCCAAGATTGACATTTGTTTGATGTGGTTGCAACATAGTAAATGTGATAATGATAAGCTACAGATTTTGTGAGTCCATGTGTTGTCAAACCTCTGCCACAGGTTTATCCTTGTTTTGCTTGAGGACAAGCAAAATGATAAGTTTCGGGGAGTTGATAAGTCCTGATATTTACCTATTTTAGACCATATTATAGGCTCTATTTGGAGTCTGTTATGTGTGTCTATGATATTTTTAGAGTATCTTCAGGTCCATGTGCATTTTGGAGGCATTTTAGAGATTATGAGGCTTTATAGAGCCTAGAGAGAGAGAGGAATCGCGTAGCTGGTCAAATTTAGCTAAGTACGAGTCGAGACAGAGAATAACGTCAATCGACGACGCACACTTGACGTCGATCGACGGTCGACGTGCAGTATCCCAATTTACATAGTGCCCGACTTGAAGCCCAAGTTACAGAAATTAAACATTACCCCTAGATGAGTTTTACCTCGTTTATATTATATTTGCCAGTGTTTTATGCAAATGGAGAGTTCTAGAGGAGCATTTGGAGTTTTAAAGTTGTTAGAGATTTCAGAATAAACATAGCAGTTTAGGGTTTTTGGAGAGAAGATCAAGACTTCTCAAGCTTTGTATTGGAACCCAGTTTCTATCCCAATTATTATCTTATGCATTATTTTATGTTTATGATTATGTTCTGCTTAGCTATGTCTTAGTAGTTACCTTGTTAGATTAGGGTTTATTAATGATTTTGACGGATTAGCCAACAATAAAATTGCTAGGATGGTTATCAGATCTATCATCAGGATTGTACTTATTGCTTGTGTTTTTGATTAGCTACCTAGAACCTTGATCTTAGGATAACTGGCACTGCGAGAGTAGGTTCATTACCTGAATAAATCATGTTGAGCTTAAATTACTAGGGACAATCGAGAGAATGGTCTAGTAATTGTAAGTGAACCAATAAAATCTTGTCGTTTATTTGCTTGACTAAGAAAGCCATCAATCGATGTTTGTTTTCATACCATCGATCGAAATTCATTCAGAATCTACACACAAAAGTTTGTAGATTCTGAGCTTAGCCATCGATAGATATAACTTGGTATCTTTACTAATTGAATTCATACTATTATTGAAAAACCCCTCGCTTCTATCCCTTATAATTCAATACCTGAAAACTCTAGATCTATCTCTTTTTCTTAATTGTTTTCAACAAACTCATTCGTAATTTATTGTTTTCAAAAGTTATATTAATTTCCTAGCATAACTAAGTTGATTATCAAATCTATTGTGTGCCCTCGCTCTTTCTATATTCGATCCCTAAGTACTACAGCTGGACCTCTTATTTGAGAGAGTAATCAGTAGCTATAGGATAATTTGAGCATGTATCAGAAGTCATCTTTAGTTCCTTCATACACTTATAGTAAGCGTGAATATTACTGGTCTGTCGAACCAATTTGTAATTTCCATTCAGTACACCATGCAGTCATTAGCTCAATGAATAGGGCTAAAGAGTGTTTATGTGGTTAGTTTCAAGAACAAATTCATCATCCCAAATGACTCTATTTGGACTCGATAAAACGACTCATAGACAGCCAAAACAAAACGCAATGTCAGTAAAACATCGCACAAACTTAAACAATATTGTCCCTAGTGTGTGAATTCTGAGATTGGTGAAATAAATAGATTAAACTCAAAATAAAAGCTAAGGAAACGCGAGTCATACCTAAGAACGGGTTGAGTGTTGATTACCTGTGTTGGTCAATGCTCATGTAGAAAGGGGTGTCGAGCGACGCTGGTACTCCACTCGTTTTCCTCATTTGTATTTTTGAAATTATCTAACAATATTTGTCTTCCATTCAGTGCTTATTTTCATTCTTTAGCTTGACTTTTGGAATTCAGATTTAGCTTAGACGAGAATGAGTACTTGCTCCAAAATAAGTATCAATGTCTACTTTCTTCAGCTAGTTGATGATGCCAATGATCTCTTCTGAGAAGCTTCCGCTTTATATTCCAGCTCTGGAGTAACCATCACTCGAATCCTGGTAAAAGGCTATGAACCACCTCTGTTGCGTACCTTATACCCGATGATCCCTTCTGAACATGTATGAGGAACCAGTGTCAGTCCACCTTTTAATTCTTCTTCTTTCCTTTTCCCCTTGAAAACTTTTCAGCCTTGTTCTGCTCTGAAATCTAAGGAGTATCGACTAACACCCAAAAGTGTCAATCCACACTACTACCGATTATGTACTCTTCTGATCTGAATCAGTTCCATAAACAACTAAAGATTCTAGATCCTCACACATCTCAATGTAAGAGGTAAACTCTTCACCTCTACTCTCACAAACAAGATAATAGAAGACTCTTAGAGATAACCCAATTATGTTCTTGATTAGTTTTATTTTATTATGTTCATTGGGCACTAGTCAGGATTAGTAGGAATGCCGATTTTGGGCCACGACCTGAGAGAGTAGGACCAGAGAGGGCAGAGATAAATGAGATAGTAGTACAACACAAGTCAAATCTTATTGGAAAACTTTCCCAAAAACAACTTATATATTCATTTTAAACATAAAAGTATACCCTATATTTCAAACAAATACAAAATCAACCTAAATGAGTGGCAAAATCACTGTTTACCCATTATGACTAAAGAAAAACCAGAAGTTATTTACGATTCTATCATTATGAAGTCTACTTTAATAGTTAGAACTTAGAAGTCTACACGTTTGTAGACCTTCTAAGAAGTTGATATAGCCTATTTATTACCAGTTTTTATGCCATGTTATGGACTCTATTTAGGGTCTATTATGTGTGTCTAGGCTATGTTTTAAGGTCTTTACAGGTCAAGGTACGTTTGGAGATATATGGAGATACATGGAGCTTTTAGAGAATTTAGAGGATAATAATCTGTAGCTGATCATTGAGAGGGTCGAAGTACAAGATTGTCGTCGATCAACGGCACTATCTGACATTGAGCGATGTTACATGACCAAGATCGATCGATGCTGACCACTTGCCATCGATCGATGACCAATTCGCAGACAGCTGATTTCAAGCCCAAGTTAGAGACAAGACACAAGATTACAATTTACCCCTAGACGAGTTTTGACCTAGATTTTAGGGTTTTATATTATACTTTATGTATGATAGGGGCAGAAAAAGGCATACGTATGGAAGACGTACGGTGCTAGGTTCTTTAGTATTCTATTTAGGGAGAAGATTCATAACTCCTTAGGGAATTTGTATTGTAACCCCAGTGTTTTATCTATGCATTATATTCAAATTATTATTCTTACTTTGATTATGTCTAAGTAGTTATGAATAGATTTAGGGTTGAAGTGATAGCAATCATGGATTAGCCCAAAAGTAGGATTGCTAAGGTAATATCCATCAATTGAGTTTTGCTTAATTCTTGCATCTAGAGTAGCTAACTAGGATCTCAAAAGTAAGACATGGACGACTACGAGAGTAGGTTCTGCCGCCATAATAGACTCCATTGAACTAAGTTGTTAGGCGCATGCGAGAACTGGTCTAATTAGCTTGCTGAACATATCAAATCTCGTTCACACTTCCTTCTGATTTCACCGTCGATCGACACCAGGCCTTAGCCGTCGATCGATGGTCTTTCCTTTTGCTCGCATACGAGAGTTGGAGTTAAAAGGGTCAGAATAGTTAATATTTGAGTTCTAAAATATTTACATATATGTGCTTCTTATTGCCTATAATTCATTAAGTTGAAACCCTAGATCTAACATATTTACATTTACATCTAGTTAGTAGCATATTTTCATATTTACATTATTAGCATATTTCCATAATTACATTATAAGCATATTTCCATATTTCATCTATACTCTCCAATAAGGACTATTTCCTTAGACTGATTACTTGTTACTAATATATATAATCACCTAGCTTAAGCTTTAGGAATAAAAACTCTATTGTGTGCCATTGTTTTGTGTGGATTCGATCCTTAAGTACTACACATGATCTTTCCTAGCAAGAGTATTGTTTTGTGTGTTAGGATTAAGGGTTAATTTGATAGTTAATTGTTAAGGATATTTATACCCCTGCTAGAACAGTAAACACACCCATGTCAGAAGTTTACTATGTCGACGTATTATATAGTATACTCGTAATTTGCTTTAATAATTTAATTTTAAAAATGTACAAAAGTAATCTTTTGAAACTTTTGATAAAGCATCAATATAAGAACCAATATGATGTATATAAATTAAAATTCAGTGTAATTGAATAACTTAAAAGAATATATATTGATTTGGTAATGTGTTGGACAATATTTATATTTTAGCAACAAAAAAATTCTAACATGTCATGTCTTTAGGGTTATATGCATAGGATTAGATTTTTAATTTGGATCTTTTTTATTTAGTTGATTTAAATTTACGTATCAATGTTGAATAGTTTATATTTTACATATTTTGTAATCTGATAGAATAATTAATTGAACTTTTTGATTATCAAGAAAACATTTTGAATTTGAGATTTGAATTTTAGGGTATAGTAGACTTCAAAATAAGTCTACTTCATTTTAGAGTGTAGTAGACTTTTTTATGTAGTCAAAAAAAAAATTTGGAGATTACTAAAAAATATTTTTAAAATTAAGTTTATCTTTTTATGAAAAAAATATAAAATTATATCCTGAACTATTAAAATAATAAATAAAAATTAAATTATTTATTAAACTAATTAAAAATAAAAAAATAACAAAAATATCATAGTAGACTTCTCTGATAGTCTACCGAACCAAAAAATAATTTAACATAACCAAAATTTAAGCAAAATTAACCACAAAAATTTAGGAATTTCATTGGCATCATTCTTCCCGGGCAACTAAAATAATTGGCACTCAATTTAAAACCACGCAATTTTTTCATTAAAATATAAAACATAACTCTACGTGTAGGGTCCTGGTCGGTAATTTTGTAGCTTTTAAAAAAATTATCTAGGATTAATACTTTAAATTTTGTTGTGTGGTTCTAGTATTAAACTTTTGGAAAGCACATAAAATTGGTTTGAGAATTTGGCTTTCTACATCACACATACAAATGTAATATTTAAAATGGTTATGGACTTATCAAAATTAATAAAGCATGATTGATGTAGGTTTAGTGTTGTAGATTTAATTATTGTTGTGGACAGCGAGTACAACAACAACCAATCATCCCTAAGTTCATCTCCTTCCACTTTCTCTCGCCTCCAAAATCTCTCTCCTATGATTTGGACTTAATCCTATTCCATCTCATTTCACGCTATATCTGGTACAATAATAATGAATTAATGGAATAAAAATAAATAGAATGATATGAATGGAATACAACAAAATATGGAATAAATTCATTCCAATCATTCATGAAAAAAAATGTAGAGAAAGGTTTAGGAATGTTTTTCTTTATAATTTTTTGGAATGTTTGTGGAATTGATGGGAATGAGTATTCTATTCATTCATGTCAAATGGTAAAATAAGTTATGGAATTAAAAGAATAAATAATTCCACACCATTCCATTCCAAAAATCAACAATTCAGTTGAAGCCTCATTCTTCTTATTTTTAACTCATTTCCTGTTACCAGTTCTTCAAATTTTAGTTTTAAGCTTATTGGTTTTTTGGCTCTTGTTCATACTTCTTTTGGAATCATTTAAATCTTCTTGCCATGTAATTTTTCCTTCATTCCAGATACTCATTCAGAATTTTGTTTCATATATTTAGGGTTGACTGCTCCTTTTGAAATCTCTTTTTAGAGATATTAAGCAACTATGTGAACAGATTTTAGTTCATCCAATTTGGGATCTTGAAGTTGGAGTTTCCTTTGGGTTCTAGATTAGGGTATCTCAGGACTGATTCCTTATAGATCTGAGTTTTGTTTAAGTTTTTCTTTTTGATTGATGAATAAATCCTTGAAGTATGAATTAATCTTTTTGCCTTGTGTTATCTCTTTCCATCAGATATGGAAGCTGAGCAAGAAGGAGACAGAGCGGTGCCACCGTAGATAAACTTCACAATACTTGAGGAAACCGTGGATGGGATGAGCTTGATTTTGGGGGATGTGTGTAGTGACAGTGATTTTTTGCCTCTTCTGGTGGAGTGGCGGTGAATTCCATCGGGAATCCGGTGGTATATCGCCTACGTAGAGAAGCTTGATGTATATTTACCACCGGATGCAGCAGTATACGTCGGTATGGTTGTATTTGAAATCGAGAAGTGGAGATTCGTGAGTGACAGTACATCATCCTTAGTTAACATAGACCAATAAACTATTCTATTATCTCTAGTTTGCATGTTTCCTTGTTCCCTGGCTATATATTTGTTCTTTGAATGTTTCCATTGTTTGGTTTTGAACAGCCCGGAGACTGGTTGCATTGAGCTCAATTCAAAAGAACAATCTACTTTTTCTATTGGGTGGATTTAAATTTTCTGTGGAAGAATGAATGTTTATTTCCATGAATAACAAGAGTGAAACTTTTAGTTGAGTTTTTCTTTTACTTAAAAGTTTTATCTTATTGTTATCACCAAAAGATCTATAATGATGCAAAATTCTTTGGATGTAGTTGTTGCTTGTTGGCACTATTGTTACATGTATTTATTTTTTTGAGTTTCAGTTTACCATGCTATCAGTTGTAACAAATTTCTGTAATTTACTTGCATCAAACTACACTATTAGTCAAGACATCATGTTTTGTAGCAATTGTAGAAATTTTCTACACAAATTTAACAAACAATACAACTTAGTACAATTCTAAAGCAATACAAAAAAAAAGTTAAGACCTACAAATTAAGAAGGAACATTCTCCCTCATTTCAAAATTTGGCCACAAAAAGTCTTTTACCACTCATTCTCTATATACAACACATATTTGAACCATTCTTTGCAAAACAAATTACACAAGTAGACTGTCAAGAAATATATATTTATCAGTTAACAATATAGTTAAACCCCAAAAATGATAGTTTAATAATTATAACCTATTAACTTTAGAAATTCGTTCAAGATCATTTATTACAACTCTAAAACAACAAAATCATGAAAAACATGATGAATAATACACATATGAATTTTTAATAGAATTTCTTTTAACGTTGACTTCAACTGCAGTCTACATTTTTAGATTTACAAATACGTCTACAATTATTAGCTAACAATATAGTCAAATAAAAAATTTGATAGTTTCATAATTACAAGATATTATCTTTTGAAACTATTCAATCTTGAAAACACTTAGTGAATATACACTAATCCATTTTAGAGTTTTTCTACGTAGACTCCATATTCAGTCAACAAAGTTGTAGAAGTTCTTTTTAGTTTACTGATGTAAACTGTCATATAGGTCTACTTTTTGTGTTAGTTTTTGCAATTGCAAAATTCACGTGTTACTTTCAGTATTTGAAATAAAGTTTTGACTTATACGTGTAGACTTCATTTTCAGTCTACATTTTCGAAAATGTTAGTTTTGCAATTGACGCAGATTCGCCTGGGATTTGACTTTCAAAAATAGACATCAAATGCATTCTACATTTTTAATTTTTTTTTAAAGAAGTTAGTTTTCCAGTTGACCAAGTTTGACTTTCTAAGTGTAAATTGATATGAACGTCCACGAGAATGTAGAGTTCTTATGAAGCCTACTCTCAAATCCAACATGTTAGTTTTGCAATTGACCAATATAAAATAGTAGACGTCATATGTAGTTTACATTTTTTCTAAGATTTGTAGAGTGCATATGAAGTCTACACTTTAATTAATGTTTGGTCAATTTTTAAATATTTTAGTCAAATATTTAACTAATCTATTCAATGAAGCCAAAGTTTTGGTCAAATGCAAAACTGACATTTTGTAGACTTCCCGAGCAGTCTACATTGTGTAGACTTCTGATAAATTTTACTATGAAAAGTCAAAAGCTCGGTTAAATGCAAAACTAACCTCTTTTACATAATGTAGACTTCTGATGAAGTTTACTATGAAATTTTAAAAGTTCGGTCAAATGAAAAACTAGCATCTTTTACGTAGCCTTCTTAGTAAATCTACCTATTTTTGTTTTCAAAGGTAAAGACGTAGACTTCTAAAGAAGTCTACGTTACAAAAAAAAATGATTTGGTCAATTGCAAAACTAATCTCTGCGTTGACAAGTAGATCAAATCGTAAGTTACAAAATATGTGTAGACATACAAAAGAATCTACTATCGCGAGAAAGATCTGAAAATGACGAAAATTATGTAAATAGTTACTTTTTTTCCGGTGTAAAACTCGTTTACAACCTTTTTCCATTGTCCAAAATCCAAATATAAGCAAAAAGAAGCATTTTTTACGATAATTTACTCAAAAAACTCGAAAATATGAATTTTGTGTTTATGAGAATGAAAATTATGAGTTTTTATATGAAAATGGAGAAGAAATAAAGATTTGTTGGTTTAGAATGAGGAAAAAGTAGTTAGAAATTGAATTCTTGAGCTTTATATTCTCAAAAATGGTAGTTCATGGTTGTTGGAAAAATTGATGATAATGTCATTGTTATAAATAATGAGAAATGTTTATGGTATAGTTGGTCTTTTGCTAATTTCAAAATAACAATGAAATTAAATTATAATAGTAATTTTGTGAATATTTCAAAAATATAAGGATAGTATGAAAAACTCATGGGTGAATAGTAGTAAAAAGGTTGGTTTTACATTTGATTTGGAATTTTAGGTTGGTTTTGAAAAACTCCCAATATGATTTAGGGTATTTTTTTCACTTTTTCTAAAAAAAATAATATTTTTTTCCGTTATTTGTCTTTCTTGTTTTCTTTTAGAGAAATACTCTTGTATAGACTCTTTTAAGTTTTTGTCTCTTTATGGAGAAAAATGAATAAAATAGATTTTAATAAAGGATGTAAATATATATTTATACCTCTTAGGTTAATCTAAACTTAGAGTTTAGAGTTACGAGGTGAAGTTTTGGAGGTAGGGTTTAAAACTAAAAAAATATATATATTAAAAATTTTAAAATAAAAAAAAATATTTCAGTTATTTTTAAGTTTATTTTGTGACAGAAACTTAAAAATATCTATTTCAAAAATTTGTTGTATCTTTTATTTACTTGGAATTATCTTTATATTTCTTATTTTTTGAAATTATCTTTTCGTTTTTATGATTTCGTTATATTATTACTTTTGTTTTGTATTTTTCTTATATGTAGCTCTGTATATAATACCCTATTGAGTCATGAATATGATAGTCTTAAGCCGCCGCGAAGAGAGCATCTGAGCCAAGCCGCAGCTCCGCAGGTTAGGGAAATAAAAAGATCGCGGCCCAGCCAATTCTGATTTGGATTTTCTATATTTTTCTTCCTTTTTGGTTTGTAGTTGTATTTCCTTTTCCTTATGGTTTTGTGTTATTGTTTTCTTATATGTAGCCCTACGTAGACATTAATGGGTCATAAAGCGTTGATTCGGTAAAAGAAGTTATTCCTTACAAATTAGCAATGGAAAGAAAAGTTTCTGAGGTCAGAATAGATATGCCTCTTCAGAAAGAGACTTGCCAGTATTTGTATCAATGACAATATCAGTGCTATTCAGATGTTTTCTGTTGATATTTGTGGTCATCGGTTTTGTTGCGAATGTGTGAAACGATATATAGAGGCGACATTACTAGAGGGAAATAGGCTGACATGCCCTCATGATGGCTGCCATCTTGAGCTGCGTTATGTTAGTTGTGTCAACCTTTGACTCGTGAACTTAAAAAAATTTGGCAGCAGAGGATCATTGAGGATTTGATTCCTGTAACGGAGAGAGTTTACTGCCCGAAGCCGAGGTGCTCAGCTTTAATGTCGGTAAAAGAACACTCTATTATTGAATCTACTGAAGAATCTGGAATTAGGAGATTATGTGTCAAATGCCGTGAACCCTTTTGCATCAACTGCAAAGTTCCGTGGCCATAACAACATATCGTGCGACAATTACAAGATTTGCATCCAAATCCTATAGCAAACGACACAAAGCTAGAAGCTCTAGCCAATAAGAAAATGTGGCGACAATGCAGAAAGTGTCAAAACATGATTGAACTTTCTGAAGGATGTGCAACTGTAAAATGCAGGTATCATCTTTTAATCCCTTCTCCTTTAGGATTTCATTATGTATGTAATCTTAAGCAGGAGATTATAAATTTCATATATTAACACTAGTTACTTGATATATGACAGATGTGGGCATACGTTTTGCTACAGATGTGGAGCCGATGCAGGAGGTTGCTCTCATGGTCATAACGTTTATGATCTGACGACTGGACGTCTATTGTATAGCCCATTGTGTGCTGCCTTGTGGACTATGGTTTTGTTTGTTGTGACGGCTGCTGGTATAGTCGCCTCTGTTATTTTTATTATTTTACATTTCGTCAGAAAGAAATAGAAAACTAATAATCGGTCTGGTAGATTGTAATGATTACTAATAGAAGTACAAGCCCAAATTTCCAATATGTCACAATCGTGCATTAACACATGAAAGAATAACAATATGTACATAGTAAACTCGAATTCTTTAAGCCAAAGTTTGTTACTCTCCCCTTCTCTTATGTATTCCTTTGCTCTCATGGTGGTTTTCTCCCTTCCCGGGGATATGCACGATGTTTATGGAGCTCAATGGAGGCCCTTATCTTGAACCCGACCGCATCGGAGTCGAGACAGGTTGGAGGAAGGTGGATCTCTGGAACTCAGGCGAGTTGTGTGAAGAAGAACCACCGGAAAGGGTTGACTTTTATGGTTTGTTGGAGGTCTCCGTCAGTAGTTTTGAAGCTTGACTCGTTGGTCTTTCGCAACGAGATGGATTCGCGTGGTTCCGTCGGTGTCCCCCTTTTCCGTTGATCTGGAGGTTAGTGACTCAGATTCGAAAGGAGAGGAGCGTGTGGTGGGCGTGTGGCGCTTGTTTGGGGCGTTTGGAAGGCATTCGCAGTACAGAATCATAGTCTTATTAGGTAGCTTCATTTCGTTTTCTCCTGGAGGGTGAGCTGGATTGTGTGTTCATGCCAAAACCTCAACCCGACTTTCAGAGGGATGTTCGGTAGTTTCAACGGATCGTTGGAGTCTTTGGTCACGGATCTTTTTAGCTGCTCTACGGCTTCCTTGCAAGATTACAATGTCTTAGTTCCAGTTTTGGAGTTTCCTAAGGTGGAAAATGCACCACTCGGTGAGGTCGCCGTTGGTCACGCACTGAAATCTGATCTTACGGCACCAACGGCTTTGGTTTTACTTGTCGAGTTTCCCTTGAGGCAACTTTAGTGGTTTAGGAATAGTTTTGTAATTTTTTATTTAAGTGGTAGAATTAGGTGGTCAAGGGACATGTTCATCTTGTGTTGTGAGTTCACATGAGGTTGCAAGAGTACAATGGATGATTAATTAGGTAGTGTAAGAATTATAAGCGTGTTTATATCATCCCATTGTCTTTGCGGTTTGAATCTATTTAATCTGGTGTAATCTCTTTGGATAATACAAAATTGAAGTTAAATTAAAAAAAGAATACTACACAAATACAAAATAATAACATAAATAAATTAATCAGTGAACCGGTTTGAAAACAGAGACAAGACTCAAGATATTGTGTTGAAGATGATAAACATTTCTCTTATTCACATTTTGCTTACTTTGTTGAGTTACATCAAGTGGTTAACATTGAAAACCCTAATACACTTGTCATCTATCAATCATCTTTTAGTGATCCTAGGGCTGAGAAACTATTTGTTGTCTTTATCTTGTACCTTGTACTCTATGTAGCTTTCCCTTTAATGTTCTGCTCTTTCTCTTCAAGCAATTGTGACCGTTGTTGTTTTGCTGACCCAGGCTCTGATTCTGAGACTTTCTTGGGCCTCCACTCGACATGGGCTTGTTCCTTGTTCAACCCTTTGTCTGTGACTTCCACAGAAACAGAGTTTTGAATTGCTCTGTTAATATACCCCCTCAAACTTGGTGTGGATGGAAGGACAACACCGAGTTTGGATCGAAGCATAGTGAAAACGTGAATCGGGAGAGATTTGGTAAATATATCTGCAACTTGTTGATGACCAGGAATGTGTGTCACCGTGACAGCACCTAGAGCCACCCTTTCTCGTATATAGTGATAGTCGTTTTCGAAGTGTTTAGTTTTTGAATGAAATGTCGGGTTGGCTGAAAGGAGAACTGCCGATAGATTATCACATTAGAGCTCTGGTGTCGCTGGAAGAGACACACCAAGCTCCCGCAAAACATGACTTAGGGGCTGACTGGTGTAACCGCAGCGGTTGCGTTTGCGACTGCGGGTGTTTGCGGATGCGGGCGGTTGCGGTTTTATGTGTTATTAAGAGATTTGGACGACTGGTAAAGCGGTTAAAAAATGTTGCGTTTGCGGGATATTTATGACTGGTTAATTACTAAATGCAGCAGTGGTTAGATAATAAATTAACAATATTTATATTTTATATAATTATAATAATATTAAAAATCATATTATTATACTAAATATAAAAATTATATTTATAAAATTATACTATTAAATTATTTTAAAATTATAGAAATATTTTCCTTCAAAGTTTTATAATATAAATTACAATATAATGTATACATTCTGGTATTTTATAATTTAATTTAAAATTTAAATTGATTATTTTTATTTTTTATTATAGAGTTTTTTTGAAAAAAAAATATTTACCCACCCGCAACCGCCCGCAACTGCAAACGCTAGCTGGAACCAGCTTTTGAATTTTAGAGGTTTATAGCGGTTTTGAAACGATTTGAAGCGATTTATTGCGTTTTGTATGATTGTTACAAAACGCCAACAACCACTACCAACCGCAAAAGCTGCGTTTGCGGGTGGTAGCGGGAAAACCAGTCAACCCCTTAGCCATGTTATTTCCGATGCAGCCTCAGATAGTGTTTTGTACTCGGCCTCAGTTGAACTTTTAGAAACTGTTGGCTGCTTACGACACGACCATGAGATTAGATTTTGTCTCAATTATGTGCAATAGCCTCCAGTTGATCTTCTAGTGTCTTGACAACCTGACCAATCGCTGTCACTGTAGACTCGAAGTGTAAAGTCTGAGTGTTTACTGAGATTAATACCCATTGTAGTTTTACCCTTAATATACCTCAGAACACGCTTGAGATGATGAAAATCTGAGAAAGTGGGAGCATGCATCTTCTGGCAAATGAAGTTGACTGCAAACTGAATATCAGGTCGAGTCAGTGTAAGGTATTGAAGCTTACCCGCAAGACTCCGGAAGTATTTGGGGTTTGAGAACGGCACATCTTGATTCTGAGTGCGATTTGGTTGCAGAGGAAGAGGAGTGGGCATCGCCACACAGTCTTGCATCCCTGCAACAGCCAAGATGTCCTCTGCATATTTCTGCTGATGCACAAACAGTCCATCTTCATGAAAATGAGTTTGCAGTCCTAAGAAGTAACTCATCTGTCCCATATCTTTCATTCTAAATTGTTTACTCAGCTGTTCCAGAAGCCTTTGCAGCGTAACCGAACTGTTTCCAGTGACTAACATGTCGTCAACATATAGCAAGAGCATGATAAGATCTTTATCCTTCGAATAGATGAATAGAGAAGGATCTTTCTTGCTGCAGACAAACCCAAAATCTAATAAGTAGTTACTCAATTTGTCATACCAGGCTCTAGGAGACTGCTTGAGACCATATAGAGACTTATGAAGCAAACACACGTGAGTGGGGTGATCTTTGTCAATGAATCCTATCGGCTGACGCATGTAAATTGTTTCTGTTAACTCCCCATGTAAGAAAGCATTTTGCACATCCATTTGCTTGATTTCCCATTGCATAATGGTGGTAAGATGCAGCACTAGCCGGACTGTAGCTGTCCTGACCACTGGGCTATACGTTTCCAAATAATCGATGCCTTCTTCTTGTGTGTTTCCTTGAGCCACTAACCTTGATTTCAGCTTGTTCAAGGTTCCATCTGCATTGAGTTTAGTCTTGTGAATCCATCTACTTCCTAGTACATGCATGTCTGGTTTATAAGGGACTAAACTCCATGTCTTTGTTTCTTGACAATTGTCATACTCTTCTGTCATTGCTTTATTCCACCGCGGATGTTTCAATGCTTCTGTGACTGTTCTAGGCTCAGGAAATGTCACCTTCTGAGTATGCAACACGTATCGTGTGTTAGGCTTATATATACCTACCTTTGACCTTGTTACCATTGGATGGGTACTAAGAGGATCACAGACAGCTCGTGTTGCATCAGAAACCCCTTCAAGAACACTTGCTGCAACTCTCTCATTGGGAATCTGATCAGTGTTAACATCTGGACAATAAACTGCAACTCTATCTGTATGGACCGTCTGTCTTTCTGAAGTTGTTACAGGAGTCCTAGATGAGTTGTTTCTGTTATCAATGGAACTTCCAACAGGAATCTCTGATACTGCAGGAGTCTCAGTTAACGGCATATCAACTTGAACCCTTGTACGAGAAATCAGACCACCGTTGTTGTTTTGCATTCGTGTTTGAGAAGGCAAAGATGAATCAGCTTCTGTGACTCGACATGGGAATTCTGCAACACCAACCCTTGTGACAACTTGTGACGACGAAGGCACCACATCCACAGATGGAGCATCCTTAACTGTTTTAGAATTATGTGTCGTAGTCAAGAAACTGTCCTGCCATGCCTTTAGTAGAGGTGTGTTAGCCTTATCAATGAGACTGCTATACTCTGCAGAGAAAGGGAACCGAAGTTCATCAAATATAGCATCTCGACTTATATACACTCGTCCAGTTGGAGGATATAAGCATCTGTATCCTTTATGTTTATTGCTGTAGCCAAGAAAAACGCACATTAGGGATCTCGGATCAAACTTATTGTGCGCATACTCCCTAAGCATTGGAAAACAGGTACTCCCAAATGTTCTTAAAGGTGAGTACTCTGGAGGCTTCCCAAACAAAATCTGATAAGGTGATGCAGATTCTTCATTCGTAGTAGTGGGAAGCAAATTCATCAGATAGTTAGCTGTAAAGAAAGCTTGTACCCAAAACTTGTGTGGCACTTTACCTTGAAATAACATTGACAGTCCCAACTCAGTGATGTGCCTATGATTTCTTTCAGCAAGACCATTTTGTTGTGGTGTGTGAGGACATGAAATGAGTTGTTGTATACCTCTGTCTTTGAGGTGTTGCAGAAACTGTAAGCTCAGGAACTCACCCCCACCATCACATTGAAAAGAATCAATCTTGCATTGAAACTGATTTTCTACTAACTCTTGAAAGGCTTTGAATGTAGAGTAGAAATCAGACTTTAACTTTAAAGGATATATTCATGTGAAGCGAGATTGATTGTCAGTAAACACTACATAATATCTGAACCCTTGTACAGACACTATGGGAGAGGGTCCCCACAAATCACAATGTACCCTCTCTAGACATCTAGACACAACAAAAGATGAATCAGAAAAAGGAAGTCTTGAGCTTTTCCCTAGGTGACAAGCTTCACACACCGATTTGGTGTTCTTGTTTATTTGAATTAAGTTGGTCTTTGATAATAATTGCAGAACCTGCGTGTGAGGATGTCCCAGTCGCATGTGCCACACTCGACATGGGACAATAATTCTCTTTCTTTATTTGTTATCTTTTCATAGTTACTCCATTTCATCGTCATCCACTTTGGATATTTCTCTTCTTCATCCCAATCTATTCATAGTCTGCCTCCTGTGCTCTCTTCTTCTTTGTCTTGATTTTCTGTGCTCTGATGGAGATGACAATGAAGAAAATGAAAAGAAACTCAAAATCATGTCTCTTTTAAATTAAATTTATAGTTGTGATAATGAAAAAGGAATAAAGATAGACAAAAAAGTAAAAAAAAAAGAGAGAACAATATAAAATATATATTTACTAAGAGCATCAAAGTGCATATTTTGGTAACTTTGAATTGAGCATCAAATTTGATGTTGTAAAGAACATAAAAGAAAAGCAATTCATCTGCAGCACCAAAGTGGGTACTTTGAAAAATTTACATTGAGTACTTTGATGATGTAAGGATTCGTGGGTATTATTCAGCACAATACGAATTTTCAAAAAAAAAAGATGTTGGAACCTTGTCTCTTTAGAACTGTTGAAACTTTATCTCTTTGTCATCTTTCCCATTTCTTTTCTGTTTATTGTCTTATGAATTTGACAATAAAAACCCTCACTGTACATATAAATGAATTAAGGAGATTAATCTATTTTTTTTTCACCAGTCTATTTCTCTTCAATCTCTGGTTACTCATACTCTCTCAGTCTCATTATAATTTTAATCTTTCACAAACTCTCTTATTATCTCTAGTTCCTCAATCTAGATTCATCTTTCTTAAAAGCTTACATCGCATCACAACATGGTTGTCTTAAATCCTGGTGAAGACTTTTGAAAATCATGTAAGACAAATCGTAGCTTAGTGGTTTTCTATTTAAGGTTCATGTAATTGGCTGAAGCAAGACAAAACACTTTTCAATAAAAAGCTTTAAGCCACCAATCGTCTAGAGTTTTTATCTTCTTTGTTCAGAGGCTGAGCATTGAGCCTCACCTAAACAAAAGAGATTTCCATTTCAAACACCAACGAGATCAACTCGGTTTAAAGGAAGCAAAGCAACTTTGAGCTGATCAAACGTTTGAAAGCAAAACCATCATCTAGAACAGAGCGCTAGTAGCCTCAGACATCCATTCATCCATTTCTTCAAGTGATCCAGGAGCAGACGCCATCGAAGACCATATCACTTCTTCTAGTTAAGAAAAATATTTTTAAAACATAGAGTTTGGAGACTTGCATGTTCTTCTTCACGATTTGGTACAGTTTCAGAAAGTCGAAGCTTGTTTAAAAGGCACGTGTTTCTACAAAGACTGGTTCTGAATCGATGCAGCTCCATGTTAAATACACATCCATCGAAGAAAGGTAGAAAATCAACGGGTGAACGAAATGATTATGGAAATGAAACATACAAATGGAATTAGACTATGGGTTAGATTGCAGCTCCAAAATCGATTCGGGACTTGTAGAGTCATCGGAAATCAACTTAGACATCTTGAGCGGTTAGGTCGATGATCCTCCAGTGAATAAAAAACACATTCCTTATGTAAAACTGAATTGCTTAGATGTACTCGTAGGCATGGGAGTTTGATTACCCGTTAAGGTTCGGATAGGGTATTTCATATTTATACTCAATGGTCTCATTCTAATATTTTATTAGTACGGGTCGGGGTCAGATAATAACACTTCAAATTCGATTTAAAATTATATTACATCTTAAAACCCATAAAGTAACCATCTATCATTCGGATTTGGGTTATATCGGTTTAGATATATCCAAAGTAAAAAAAATAAAATTTTAAACAAAACATAAAGAAAAATACATAAACTGAATAGAATTAATCCTACACACAAAAACTAATATAAATAAAATAAAATGTTAAATCAATCATGAAAACAAAAATCATTGTAAACAATATGCAATATTTTACAATATAGAGTAGACTTGTTATTTTAACGAGCAAATTATAAATAATTATTTATAACTAATTAGATATTTAAGGTATTTATTTGTATTTTAATATTTATTGTATACATCATATCAACAGAAAGATTGAACTCGATATTTAAAATACTTATATATATATTTAAAGTATTTATATTGACAAATTATTTTGAATATTTCGAGTTATTCTTTTGGGTTCAGTTAATAATACTTCGGGTTCGGATATTTTTAATACTATCTTACAAGACATGTTCGAGTGTTTTTACATTTTGGGTTGATAATGGGTCGAGATTTTAAGTTTGGATTTCAAGTTCTGGAATTTATTTATGCCTAGGCCTATGTACTTGAAAAGAAAGGTGTTGACGTTGAGCACTTGTTTTTTTATCATAAATATTGGGTTTAATTTGAGTTATTTGTAAAGGGTTTTAGCTTGATTTTCATTTGTTAAATCTTCGTTCATGGCCTTTAATACAATACAAAATTGAAAAAAAGTTGATTTATTGTAAGGTTTTTAAATCTGTTTTAGAAATTAAAAGGAAAAGATTGGACAAACTAATGACACTTGAATTTTCTGTAAATTATTAGTAAAAAATATTTAAATATTATAATAATATGAGCGCTTCTGGAACTTTCATTGACCGAAAACTTCCACATATTTTCACAAATTTCCATTTTACGGCAAAAAGGAAATAAATAAATATTTGTTCGATTGCTTCGTCATTAACTATTCCATTCCTCATATTTTTCTTTCATCATTTCTTTCCTTTCTCTCTCAACATTCCATTTTCTCATATTCCTTCCCTATTCCATCGATCTTCTCTCCGCTTTTATATAAAGAACTCATCGTCCATCAATCCTTATTCCCCGATCTATCAACGTTTTCGTTTCTTCTCTAATATCACACCATCCTGTTAGATCTAAAGATCGTGGTTTTGTGTCTCCAGGTATTGAGTTCTCCGCTTGGATTTATTAATTACATCACGGATCTGTGTAATTAGATTTATAATTCAGTACTTTCGGTCACCGATCTCAACTTTTTTCTAACCGGAGTTTGATTAATCAGATTACGACATCATGTCGGAAGAACACAGACTTCAGGAACCAAGATTATGCGCTAACGATTGTGGTTTCTTCGGGAACACCGCTACGCAAAATCTCTGCTCCAAATGTTTTAGAGATCTAAAGCACGAAGAGGAAAACTCCTCAACAGCTAAAAACGCCCTTAAGCAGTCTCTTGCAGTTTCTACCGGATGTGTTGCGTCCTCCTCCGTATCACCACCGCCTCCTCCAGCCGATATGACGTCAGATCTGAAAGAAGTCATCCTAACGAACCCGGAGAAACGGGCAGCTACCGAGCCCGAGGAGGAGCAGAAGCCGCCGCAAGATCCGAAACGTTGTTTAACTTGCCGCCGGCGCGTGGGGATCACAGGCTTCAGGTGCAGGTGTGGTTTCGTGTTTTGTGGAACCCATAGGTACGCAGAGCAGCACGAATGCACCTTCGATTTCAAGCGGGTCGGGAAGGAGAAGATCGCTAAGGCGAATCCTATTGTGAAAGCGGAGAAGCTCGAGAAGATCTGAAATAATTATGTTTGTTGGGTGTAAATTTATCACCATCAATTTAAGCTTAATTTGATTTCTTCTCAGCTTCATTATAAAATGATGTGTTCTTTAGATTTCGATAATTGTTTTAAATTCATTTTTTATAGATTTACTGATAGTATAATAAAGCTATGATATATTAGGGAACAATCAAAGCTATCAACGTAGTTAGTAATTGGGGTCTAAATCCACATTGGTTAACAATGAGAAGAAAAAATGTTGTGTTACGAGTCAGTTCTGGTGTTCTCATGGTTCGTGTTCGAAAGGGATATTTGTTCTCGTGGTTCTCCTCTCTGTTTCATTGATTTAATCTATGTCTGCAGCGTCTGGAGAATCTATTCGGATCAATGTCCAAAAAATGGTGGTGGGGGGAAGAAGATAACATCCTGTGATCTCCCTTTTTCTTTAATTTCGATAATGAAGAGGATCTCAATGATGTGCTCAATCTAGGACCTTTCCATTACTATTTCTGCATGTTCATATTGTTGCACTGGGAGCCGGTTGTTGACGAGGATGGCAGAATTCAAGTTTTTGTGGACTCGCGAAAGCCTTTGAAGTTTTCCAGGAAATTACAAACAAGAAATGAAGAAGAGATTACTATCCAGCTGAAGTATGAGAAGTTGTTCAAGCATTGTTGTGGCCTTATGTACTATCTGATTATGAGAAGAAAATGGACTATGTTCACGAAGACAACAAAGCTGGTGCCTCTGTCTTCTCATGTGCTATGTATGTTGAGGGTGGTCTCTGGACAGAAGGTTACTCAAGAGCTGACAAGCCGGATACTGAAATGAATAATGTGGGAGGATCTCCAGGGTTGAATAAGCGAGTGTATGATGATGGATCATATACTGAACGGACGGATCATTCTCGGGTTCATAGGACGCGGTTCTCGTCAAGGGCGCAACGCAATTTCAATAACAGAGACACTCGATACAACCCATATTCTTATGTCCGTACGGATGTGTGACGTGTCAAAGAGCCGATATCATCATGAAACTAAAGAACAAATATGGAAGGAAAAGATCAAACAGTCCACCATTATGAGAGATAATAAGGCTAAGAACTCGATTTTTTCAGCTCTCATGGCTGTAAAGGGGCTGTTCGACTTCGGGCCACACAAGTGCGTCTAAAGAAAATAAGATCATGTCACAAATTGTAGACAACGACGTCACATTTAGAACTTCATCAGTCGGAAAAATGCAAAAGGAAGAAGTTGACCACAAATGGATCCCTCAATCCACAATTATGAGATCGGTCGATCTCCGGTGTATCTGACAAAATCAGAACCACAGGTTATAACCTTGACATCGTCGACGGAGTGGAGCAGATCATATGTGGTTCTGCGGCTCAAGATCGCTGACTAAGGACTCCAAGATGGTGACTTACCATTGCCAGAGGAGATTGCGGTTAAAGTGAACCCGTAACCTAGGAGACGCTTACTGCAGGACGATGGTTGCGGTTCAGCCACTAAGGCGACAAAGGAGCTCAGTATAGGCATGAGAAGCCGCAGAGCTCGGTCGTGGAGAATCGGAGCCGCGAAACGTAGAAGAAGATAAAACCCAATGTCCAATCGTGTACGCAAACACGGTTTGAATCTGGCCACGGTATTTGGCGATTTGGTTTTGACCTGGTTTCATCCGGGTTGATATGGTATTTTTTGGTTGACCGGCTTTGATTTTAGCCTAATGTATATATATATATATATGTTTCTAGAGCCAAAACACCTTGCACATCTCAATTTTCTCTCAAGAAACATTTGTAACTTGAAAAGTTTAGATCTTTTAAGGTTTATGCAAGTTTTTTTATTTCTTCTATTTTTCTTGCTTATCTTTCTTTAATTTCTTGGTTAGGCATTTACCTATCATAGGTTTTGATACTTTACTACAAAAAAATGTAACTAGGAAGAGTTATGAGAAAAATATGTCTTCATAATAATACGAGAACATAACAAGTACATTATGACGAAAAGAACGCGTATCGTCGTAAAAGATATGTAGTTTACAAGGTACTCACGTGGAAAATGAGTTTCGTCTTAAAATCGTTGTACACTTTACAAATCTTTTACAAACGAATTATATTACATTTTTAACAATGAATTTACGAGTGTGCATACATTTTCGGTTGAAACATGTTTTTAAGTGTGCCAAAATTCGCTGTAACAAAGATGTTAAATCCTTGTAAATTGTTTCTTTGTAAATCAATTGTTACATTTTCATCTACCAATCTCGAAATTTCCCTATATATATGGCCATATTATCTTCAAAATGAAAATACAAAAAAGAAATACAAAATGTAAAAATAAATGTATTGTGACAAAAATATTCACGAGATATAGAGTTGGATATATATGTACAAAAATTCTAATGGGAGAGTTAAAGTTGCAATTTTCAACGGATTAGAGACATTTTATGCACCAGGTTGGTTGTACACCGCTCACGCAAAAAAACAATAAGATGTTCTGCCCTTGTCGGAAGTGTAAGAATACCAAATTTTCTCGTAGAGAAATTGTAGTGAAGTATTTAGTAGATAAAAGTTTTATACTACACCACTATATTTGGTTTAAATATGGATACGCTTATGGTGGGAATGAAGTTAGTAGTAGTATCAATAATCTTCAAGAGGTAATACTGAAGAATTGAGTCATTTGCATAATGAAAGTAACTATCATATGATAGATAATCAAGATAAGGTTCATGACATGACATGGTTACATATGCATTTTTAGAAACTATTAAAACATTGGAGGCTGAAGTTCAATTTTTGGGAAATGTTAACTATTGTGAATCAACTAATCTATATTGGTTGTAGAGAAGGTCTCTCTAAATTGTCTCTAGCAACGATGATGATGAATATTAAAATTGATCATAATTCACCTGAAAATTGCATGGATGCATTGACATAGTTGTCTAAAGAGTATTTGTCAGAAGATAACGTGTCAGATGATTCTTATCATGAAATTCAGAAATTAGTTTATAATCTTGCGTTGCCTTCGAAGATGATAAATGTTTGCATCAACAATTGCATGATATACTGGAGAGACAAAGAGAAACTACTAGAGTGTCACTTCTGCAAAAAGCCATGATTAAAGCCACAAGGACATAGGCAGAATATGGTACCTACCAAAGGATGTGATACCTAATAATTACAGACATGCTCAAAAGATTATATCAATCTGAGAGGACAGCTGCATCGATAAGATGGCATGCTGAACATGTCCACACAGAAGGAGAGGTCACTCACCCATCAGATGCTAGAGCTTGAATAAGGTACACTTAATTTTCACTCGAAATATTCGAAATGTTTATCTTGGGTTAAGCATAGATGGATTTATTCCATTTGGAATGTCTAGGAGACAATATTCATTTTCGCCAGTCATCCTTACGCCATACAATCTGCCACTGGATATGTGCATGCAACATGAATTTCTATTCATGAGCATATTAATCTCTGGTCCCAAACATCCAAAACGGTCGCTGGATGTTTTTCTTCAACCATTGATACAAGAGTTGAAGGACTTGTGGTTAGTAGGGGTGAACACGTATGATTGTTCAACGAAATTGTTTCCACAATGCGAACAATGTTTATGTGGACCCTAAGTAACTTTCCTACTTATGAGATGATGTCTAGATGGACTACACATGGGAGGTTATCTTGTTCATATTTTCTTGGTATGAAAAATGTGTTTCAACTGAAGAATGTCAAGAAGACATCTTGGTTGACTATCATCATGTATTTCTCCCCCTTACCCATCTTTACCGAAGAAAAATACATTGTTTAGGTCCAAAAGAGTTTACAGAGACACTCCTCCTCCATATTTAAGCGGAGAAAAATTAAAGAGAAGATTGATTACTATGAGGCTGAGGAAAACGTTCATCGTGGAGGTAATTGGCATGTTCCTATGACTGACTATTATAGGGTTCATCATAATTGGCACACACCAACAATGTATTCTGGGAGTTGCCATACTGGTAGAATCTTTTTTTGCACCACAATCTCGATGTGATGCATATAGAAAGTAAATGTTTTGACAACATCATGAATATAATACCGAACGTAAACAAAAGATAAAAAGTTCAAGGTTGGACATACCGAATATTTTTCAAGAAGTGAGTTACATATCAAGAGAAATGAAATGGTTTGAGTTCCCGTATTCAGATTGTCAACATAAGCAAAGTCGACGTTGTTCAAATATGTAGCATCGGGAGTGAAGTTTCCATTTGGTTACGTTTTAAATATCTCAAAATGTGTTGAACAATGTCAAAAATTCTCATGGATGAGGAGTCATGATTGTCATGTGTTTAGGCAACGACTACTTCCATTTGCATTAGCTGAGCTCCTTCCAACAAATGCACATGAAGCACTTGATTGTAACTAATTTCGTTATTTACTTTGATAATTAATTAATAGCTTACAACTACTATAATTATTGTGTTTTTTTTTCAATATACAAGGTATCAGAACATTTTTCAGGGAGTTGAGCACACATACGTCAAATAAAGATCTCATCCAACAACTTCATGAGAACATTCCGATCTTATTGTGCAACTTGGAAAAGATATTTCCTCCGGGCTTCTTTAATGTCATGGAACATCTCACAGTCCACCTTCCTCACGAGGCATTACTTGATGCTCATGTTAATTTTTGGGTGAATGTATCCATACGAGCGATCCATGAAAATTTTAAAAGGAAAAGATAAAAATCTCGCAAAGGTGGAAGGTTCCATAGTTGCTGGAAGTTTGACGGAAGAAACGTCTCACTTTACATCGTAATAATTTGCACCAAAAGTATGTACCCAAAAAGAGCTCCAAGAAGATATAATGATGGTGGTGTAGTGCCAATACGCGCATATGGGAAGATTGGCTGGGAAATTGAAAGAAGTCTGGTGGTTGAGTGAAGAAGATGCCCATATTGCCCACACTTATATTCTACTTAATTGCGAGCATCCATTGATGCGTTCATTTGAAATTACTCAAGTATTTATAAACATAACTATCAAAACCATTGCAAAGTGTCAATTATAAATTATGACTTTGCAGCTTATTTGTCACCCCAAGTAGAAGAAGCAATACTAGGAATATCCACAAGTGAACTGAAAAAAAAATAAAAGATTAACACTTGATTAAGTTATTGAGAACTCATGTACCATTCAAGTATACTTCCTCAACATCTCGATTTTAATAGAATATGAATTTTAATGTAATTGATATGTTTATTTTGCAGGTTGATTATGATGACCCATATTACCCTCCATGGTTTCACCAATTTGTGCAAGGTCTAGTTGCAAAGGTCACGACATCACCGATGTATTTCAGACGAGAATTTACTTTTCTTACATACGAGTATGGGAGCCGGCGGGAAACAAATAATTACGGAGTATGTGTGAAAGGTGAAACAAATTTTTATGGGATCATGCGGGAGATTATTGAAGTGGAATTTCCGGGGTTACTGAAACTGAAATGGATCCTCTTTAAATGTGAATCGTTTGATCCCATTGTGAATAGTGGTGTTCGGTTGAACAAATTTGGTGTTGTTGATGTCAACTCAACAAATTTGAGCCTTTTATATTAGCTTCACATGCAGCCCCAATTAGCTTCATTCCATACCCCAAATAGGAAGTTCCGGGATAGTTTGTTTATCTGCTGTCAAAGTTACACCTTGTGGCCGAATAGTCGCTGGAGAAGAACCACCTTTGCAACAAGAAGTGTATATCAATAAAGTCTAGGTACCTGAAAAAGAAACTGATTACATCCTTCTCATTGACCCGCATAACCGTGAATATGAAGATCTTCTTAGCGATATGACAGGTGAAGCTGGTGAAGATTTGTTTGATTAAAGTGATGATCATTGTAGTGTTAGTGATCAAAACTTGCATAATGATTAGAATGATGTAATATTTGTTTGAATTATTGGTTTACATATATAAACAAGTTCATGCCTTAATAAATGTGTGTGTTCTATGATTATGATATATGTTAAGGGGATAAGATATCCAATGGGGGTTAAGGGTTTAAGGAAAAATGGGATAAAGGGGATGATGGGGGGGGGGGGGGGGGAATGAATGATGTTAAGGGAAATAGGCAAGGGATTTGGAGATTAGGGTTTTGATTTTTGGGAATCATATTTAGTCCTGGTAGATTCCTCATTATGCAAGCAAGGATTTTGGTAAAATCCTTGTAAATACATGTGTCCTAGTAAATTTGTCGTAAAAAGTGTAATACGTCATAGCAAATTCGCCATAACTCAAAAACGCATGACATGGTATATTCCTCGTAATAGGTCCTAGTAAATTTGTTTATAATGTTTCGTAGTAATTTCGTCGTAATAGGTCATAGTAAATTCATCGTAACATGAAAATGCGGGACGTGGTATATTCCTCGTAATAACAAAAATGTGGGACTTGGTACATTCCTCGTAAATTTACGAGGGAATTACGATGAACCCTGTCTCCCTATATAAACTCGCAGAATTTCGAACCTAGATCCACGTCTCTTTCTCTTGGCTCCTCCCCTTTAGGCGCAAAAGTATTTTTTTTAAATATAGTTTAGGTGGTTAGTTTAGGTAACATAACTATATTAGGTTATGGAATTTAAACTGATTATAATTGTTTTTAATTTAGATGGCTCCTAGGAAATGGCCACATTACAGCGAGACGTTCGGCATAGGCCATGTTGGGCCATCTTCTACAGCCCCATCATCTTCTACGGGTCCAGACTAAGTCCCCATCTCTCAAACGTCTCAGAGAGTTTCCTAATGCCTCCTCCAGCACCTCAGATTCCCCCTATGATGCTTCCTCCTTCTCCAGATGGTGCACCTCCTGGCCATACGACTAGAGTTCATTCGGATTTGCTGGTGCCACCACCTGCACCTTGCGATCGATATACCGTCAACATCTTTCTTCCCAGCCTTGACGAGAAGGCTTAGATGTCTTGGAACCCAATAGACCACAAGGAACTTTTTGGTATGTTTTTTTTATTGCTTTAATATTTTTTCTAATATATCAACTTTTTTAAAACAAGTTACTATTATTTTCAGGTTTGGTTTTAACAATGACGTCGGACAAAGCGTTTCTGACACCATTTAGGGCTATTTCGTAGAGCCCCATCCGAATTGTACTTTGACACCAGAGCACATTAGGATGATTTGATTCAAATGTTTCGCAGTTAGTTTTTTATTCAAACTTTTAAATTTTAATAATTATATATATATATATATATATTCTAATTCTATTTATTTAAATTATTTTGTCTCAGCAAAAGTGGAATTGATTTATAGCGATCAACGAGAGGTTTGTTGCGAAAACTAAGACCCACCTAACAAACACCATCTCAGACATGAAGGACCAATGGGAGTTCAATGGCTATTAGGCGAAACCCAGCTGCCCCACAAAGGAATTATGGGATGGACTCATCACCTATTGGACAAAGCCCCTCTCCATTCGTGTCGCCTCTCAGTGCTTCGCTTCCCGTAGGACAAAGGATGCGGAGGGCAATTTGCTAATGTGTCTAGATCTTGTAAATGTGTTTACTTTTCAATATCTAATTTCATCTATTAATTTATCCTATAATTAATATTTTTACTTCAATCCATTTTTAGGCTGGGAAAACATGAGTCCTACCATCTCTCTCTGAACTATTCAAGTATACTTACTCGGCATCGAACATGACTTTTGTAGATCCGAGGTCGGAAAAGATCTACCAAGACGTGGCTGCTCGGATTGAAAAACACGAAATGCAGCTGACCCAACAGGCTCTCGATGGATTACCCGTCACATTTTCTACACAGGAGGTGGACAAGATCTTTGAAGAGATAATCTAATTATTTTATTACTCTTTATTTTTATTAAATTTTGCAGGGAAGGGGGGGGGGGGGGGGGGGGGGGGAGGGGGTAGGATCTGTCAACGATGTCCCAAAGGCAACATCTTTCTACTTACAGAGACGAGAGGAAGAGAATTCTCAGCTGCAGACTGATTTGACTGCGACGCAGTCTCGGTTTAGTTCCCTACCGATCCTTTTTGACGCTATGGCGGTTTGAAACCCGCAATTGCAGAGAGCATTGGAGATGAGGAAGCGGGCTTTGCAAGAATGAACAACGACTACTTCGACTCGGACATCCTCAACCATTAGCTTTGTTTTTAATCTTTTTATTTGTATTATAAATCCAAATATTTATATAATTATATTTATGACATTTAGGATTTTATAATTTTAAATAATTTTTGTTTTATATTTTTTTAATTATTAAAAACTAAATTAGAAAGATCGATGTACATTCCTCGATAAATTTATAAGAAATTTACAAGTAATCCTTGTAAATTCCTCGTATATCAAGAAATATACACGAAATTACTTGTAAAACTCATTGTATCATATGATGATTTTACAAGGATATACTAGTTATATCGTCGTACCATATTACGAAGATTTAACAACTACTTCCTTGTAGATTCTTTGTAAAGTTCACGATCACTTAACTAAGAGTTACGTCGAAACGTCACGATTATTTTTTAAAAAAGGTTTACGAGGTGTTTACGAGGAAAATGAACTGCGATGTTAAAATGAATATGTTTTGTTTCGTTTTTACGACAAAACTTATTCGCCGTCATGCTAACAAGGACATTACGGTAAATCGTCCATTACGACGAACGTTTATAACGAAACGTCATTCGTGGTAAATTCTTCGTAATGCTCCTACGGATACGGTCCTCGTAATATTCGTGTTTTCTTTTAGTTTTCATGAGGGATTTGTGAGTAGACATACTTCGAGCACATAAGTTAGGTTGATTTAGTAATGATTTAGGATGCTTAGTGCTTAATTTATATAATCTTTGATTTATGTTTTTATGCTAGATTAAAATTTGAAAAATCATGAATCTAGACTTTAGACTTTTCATGTCCATAGCGATCAAATTCTTGGAAGAGTCAATATGAGTGCTTAGCATGTTTGGTATATGGAAATTGAGGCTTCATATGATTTTTTAATGAATGTACTTCTGATTACTGTATACTTGCTTGTAATTAACCAACGAAAGTTGATGGCAGTTGCGTAATTAGTATACAAATTAAGATGATGGAAGTGGTAAGTTTTATTTTGCGTCCCTAGACCTAAGGATTACCATTTAAAAGTAAATTTAGCACCCTAGATTATCATTTGATTACCTAATCAGTAACCCATACACATGATCTTGCGTTTTATCATTTGCTCAAGTTTTAGTCTCATTTCTTAATTGATTGCTTGATTGTGTAGATTTGTGATCTTGTTAGTTAATGACACTTGTTGTAATGCTTATTTTTCATTGTTTGGTATTTTCTAGTTTGATTTATGTGTTGGTTATTGCATTTAGGACTTGGTTAGTTTACCAAAATCTTTCTTTGTCATAGATTAAGTAAGTACTTAGATTCCTAGGCTGTCAGACTTATTCCTTCTTGTAACTAGTGTAGTGGGGTTTTACTCTTAATCTAATATAACATAAAATTTTTGCGCCATTGTCGGGAAATCATAGTTTTAACCATTATAATTTTGTATTTTCTTAAAAATAAGAACTTTTTCTTATTTTGACTACTAACTCTCTCTTATTCATTTCTTTTTTTTATTTGCTAGGTGGATGAAGCCTCAAACTACAGAACCAACAAATCTCATTCAAAGGGTTGAAGACACTTCCAATTTGGAACAAGACTTGGTTAGAGAAAAAGAGAGCAAGGGCGCTTAATTCACTTGGAAAGGTTAGGGTTACACATTAAGAATTAGTAAAAACCTCGGGGTGATAATTATATTTCAAGGAAATGAAGGTCATGAAGCTGCGGACCAAGGACTTCTTCACCCACTGAGGAATGTGTGGGTTATTGGATCCTTCGACGAACTGAGCATGTATTAGAAAAAAGCAGGAATACAAGCGTCAAAACATTCACTTTGAGATCAAGGTAGGTTTGATTAATGTGGTGCAGGGGAAAAAATTCACTACAAAAAAAGTTACTATTCATAGCACATTGTTATAGCACGTTTTACCGAACTGCTGTTGTTGATGAGTGAATTTTTTTTTAGTATAGGTTAGCATTATATAAATGCTATGATAGAGTTTTGGTAAGCGGGAAGCTAAAAACAGCTTTTCCACGAAACACTTAGTAAATATTTTATGTTTTCCCTCTCTCTCTTCCACATTCCCTCTCTTCTCTCTCATTTCCCCCCTTTCTCGACAAAACCCTAAGAGAAATCAATCTGAATTCTCCATCTCCATCTCTGGTTCTCCATCTCTGCCTCGATTCTCCATCTCCGCCTCGATTCTCCATCTCTGATTCTCCATCTCGGCCTCGATTCTCCATCTCCGATTCTCCATCTCCGCCTCAATTCTCCATCACTCTCCTTCATCGCTGCTTCTCCCAGCTCCGATTCATCTCCTCTGCTACATCTCTTAGGTATAGGAAGTCATAATTTCTACATCTCTGTCGGTGTTAATCTGAAATCGAAGTTTTTTTTTTTTTTTTAATTTCTTGGTTGCTTTGATATGTTGGTTGCTTCTGAATATTTTTGCTTTGGTTGGTATCGTTTCATGCTCTGAATATTTTTGCTATATCATTACATGCTCTGACTTGCTTGTGCTACATATGTATGCATATAATTTTTTTTTGTGTTATGTTATAAGTTCGTTTCGTTACAAAAGGTTTCAACTTATGTTCGAACACAGCATTATGGACAAAGCTTGGGTACATCTAAACAGGTAATGAGCTTAAGCGTATATCTCATGTTTCTTTTGGTGATTACTGACTTAACTTGTCTAATTTTGTTTTTCTTTTGATTGTTAATGGCAGAGTTGATCCTGGATATGAGATAGGGGCTTCAAAGTTTGTCCGGGATGTGGCTTCAGCAATGGGAGGGGTTGATGTTATTGTATGTCCGTGTATTGACTGTCGTAACATAGTTCGACATTCAGCAAGTGTGGTAGTTGATCATCTTGTTACTAGGGGTATGGAGGAGGGTTATAAGAAGCGGGCTGATTGGTATCTACATGGAGAGTTAAACACAGAGGTTGCTGATGAAAGCAAAGGAAGTGAGTGGAAAGATGAGATCTATGGGTTGTTCAGAGCTGCTGAGTGTTTTGATGAAGAGTTAGCTGGTATGGGGAATCTATCTGATATGGCAGAGGGAGAGGACAAGAAAGAAGATGAGTTCTTGGCAAAGCTAGCTGACGCTGAAACACCATTGTATCCGAGCTGTTCAAGCCATAGCAAGTTATCTGCAATTGTTTCGTTGTTCAGATTGAAGACTCAGAATGGATGGTCTGACAAGAGCTTCAATGATTTGCTAGAGACCTTGCCAGACATGTTACCTGAAGAAAATGTCTTGCACACATCACTCTATGACGTGAAGAAGTTCTTGAAATCATTTGACATGGGCTACGAGAAGATCCATGCCTGTGTCAACGACTGCTGCCTATTCAGAAAGAGGTTCAAGAAGCTCGATAAGTGTCCTAAATGCAAGGCTTCAAGGTGGAAGACTAATGTCCACACGGGTGAGACGAAGAAAGGCGTCCCACAGAAAGTTCTCCGTTACTTCCCTGTAATACCAAGGCTGAAGAGAATGTTCCGGTCTCAAGAAATGGCCAAGGATTTGAGGTGGCACTTTACCAACAAAAGCAGTGATGGAAAGCTGCGTCATCCTGTAGATTCTGTGACATGGGATCATATGAATGCCAAATACCCTACGTTTGCAGATGAAGCAAGGAACCTGAGGCTGGGACTTTCAACAGATGGATTCAATCCATTCAACATGAAGAACTCGATGTATAGTTGCTGGCCTGTTCTGCTAGTTAACTACAACTTACCTCCAGACCTGTGTATGAAGAAGGAGAACATCATGCTTTCTTTGCTGATTCCTGGTCCACATCAGCCTGGTAATAGCATAGATGTGTATTTAGAACCCTTAATCGACGATCTTAACACTCTGTGGAGCATTGGAGAGGTAACATACGACGCTCTAACTCGATCAGCTTTTACACTAAAGGCGATGCTGCTTTGGACAATCAGCGATTTTCCAGCTTATGGGAATCTAGCAGGCTGTAAAGTAAAGGGGAAAATGGGTTGTCCGTTATGTGGAAAAAATACAGAGAGCATGTGGTTGAAGTTTAGCAGAAAGCATGTGTATATGGGTCATAGAAAGGGTCTGCCACCAACTCACAGTTTTAGAGGAAAGAAGAAATGGTTTGATGGAAAAGTAGAACAAGGGAGAAGGGGAAGAATACTTACTGGGCGTGATATTTCTCAGCATCTGAGAAATTTTCACAATGATTTTGGAAATTACAAACGGTCTGCCAGTAAGAGAAAAATGATGCAAGGTTCAACTGATTTAGGGTCTGATATTGAGGGTATGTCGAGTGAATCAGATGAAGAGGAAGAAGTAGTAGTAGATGAGGATGAGTTATCTAGATGGAAGAAGAGGTCAATATTCTTCAAGCTACCTTATTGGGAGGTTAGATTATTATTTCATTTACTTAATTTTTTTTCCTCATCACTGTTATTTTCTTAACTTAAATATGATGTTTTGTTTCTCATGTGTAGGAACTTCCGGTGAGGCACAACTTAGATGTAATGCATGTGGAGAGAAATGTTGCTGCAAGCTTAGTTTCAACGTTGTTGCACTGTGGGAAATCTAAGGATGGTCTTGCCGCTCGTAAGGATCTGGAGGAGCTTGGTATTAGGCCGGATTTGCACCCTAGAGTGCAAGGAAAAAGAACCTATCTCCCTCCAGCACCGTGGTCTTTGTCCAAGCAAGAAAAGAAGATATTTTGCAGGCGTTTATTTGACTTCAAAGGGCCAGATGGATATTGTTCCAACATATCAAGAGGTGTCTCGTTGGATGACTGTAAAGTCTCTGGTCTGAAATCACATGACTACCATGTTTTGATGCAACAACTTCTGCCGATTGCACTTAAAGGGTTGCTGCCAAAAGGACCGAGGCTTGCAATTTTTAGATTATGCTCTTTCTTCAATCTGTTGTGTCAAAGAGTGATTGACATGGAGAAGCTTCTGGTTATGGAAGCTGAGATTGTTGAGACTCTGTGCTTGTTTGAAAGATACTTTCCTCCAAGTTTGTTTGATATCATGCTTCATTTGACTGTCCATCTTGGAAGAGAAGCTCGGCTTGGTGGACCAGTCCACTTTAGATGGATGTACCCGTTTGAAAGGTAGATATATATGATTTTTTTTTCATTATGTTACACTAAAAATCAAAACTGACATTTGCTATTTGATTCAGGTACATGAAAGTCCTAAAAGACTTTGTTAGAAATCCTGCAAGACCAGAGGGCTGCATAGCTGAGTGCTACCTTGCGGAGGAATGTATCCGGTTTTGTAGTGAGTTCCTGAAGAAAACAACAAATGTTCAAGAGAAACAGGATAGAAACACAGAGTATGAGAACAATTCTGTCTTAGAGGGCCGTCCAATAACCACTGCTACTTCAGTAACTCTCACGGAAACGGAAAAGAAAATTGCTCATCTTGCTATCATCCAAAACATGGCTCTGGTCGAACCTTATGTAGAGTAAGTAGAAATTAATCTTTCATTACATAATCAACAACTTTTTCTAATTTATTTCTATTTTGATCTGCTACTAGTGAGCATCTACAATATTTACAAGACACAGATGGAAGGTGTCGGCGAGATGCATCAACGTTATGGAGTATGCATACTAAGAATTTTGCTTCCTGGCTAAAAGAGAAGGTACTGAATTACATTATACAATTCTCCTCTTATACACTGCCTACTGTATTGGTTAATGACTTGTTATTTCTTTAACAGGTGCCTCTTGATTCTACAGAACATGACGACACACTTAAGTGGATAGCTTATGGTCCACGTTGTTCTGCGAGATCATATACAGGATTCATTGTTAATGGGCAGAGGTTTCACACAGTGTCAGTTGATAGGAAAAGTCAGAATAGTGGAGTCTATTATGAGGCTACAGCAGTGTGTAGAGCTAGTGCAAAAGATACATCACAGGTGGTAGACTTAGTATCTTACTACGGCAGGGTGACAGACATCATTTTGATCGACTACAATGTCTTCTATGTTCCTCTGTTTCGATGTCAATGGGCAGTTAAGGGTAACGGAGTAAAGATCGAAGATGGTTTTACACTTGTGAACATGAATCAAAGTCAAGCCTCCTTTGCAAGTGACCCTTACATTCTAGCATCTCAAGCGAAGCAAGTGTTTTACTCCAGAGAAGATGAGTCATCAAACTGGTATATTGTCATGAAAGGTCCTTCTAGAAGATACAGTAAGGAAGATATTCAAGAGGGAAATGCAGATATAGGGCCATTACCGTCGGATGTTGACTTGGATGTTGACATTGATGATACTGAGAATGTCAGAACTGATTGTGAAGGGATATATGTGTGACGAAGTTGCTTTATTGACATTGTTTTTGATTGTGTTACTTGCTTGGTCATTGTATGCTTGTCTGGTTGTTTCTTGTTTTGAGGTTGTAGTGTGATTGTTTCAGTGTTCTGTTGAGTATGAAGTTAACTATGTATTTCTTATTATGTTTCAGGTGAATTAAGATGGGACGTGCAAAGAAGACTAAACGTGGAAGGAGACAAGCAAAGAAGCCAAAAAAGGCAGATGACGAAGTTGAGTTCGTTGGTACTGTCCAAACACATGAAGAAGAAAATGAAGAGGAACGTGTGGAGGAGCAAGAACAGGAAGACGAACATGTGGAGGAACAAGAACAGGAAGACGAACGTGTGGAGGAACAAGAACAAGAAGAGGAACATGAGGAGGAGCAACAACAGGAAGAGGAGCCTCAACCAGAGCAACATAATGGCGACGAGCCTGAAGGAGAGATAGAACATACTCAGGAGGCTGAAGGTGGAACCTCCCGTAAGAGAAAGCGTGGTCCAACAATGATGAGAGACCTAGCCAAAGATCCAAATACCAGAGTTCATGTCGATTTCACTTTTATGGGAGAAGCTTATGGTCCTGGTTCAGTCAAGCTATCTTCATATTTGGGTCCGTTGGTAAGGGAGCACGTGCCTGTTACAGTTGAAAATTGGAAAAAAATTAGTGAAGAAGTGAAGACAGTTCTTTGGAAATCAGTCCAGGTGACAGTTTCTAAACAATGACAGCATGTATATTTATGAACAGACATCAAGTTATTGATTATTGGTTGGCTAACTACGTGTGCAGGCAAGGTTTGAAGTTGATGAGGACCACCAAAGGGTTGCAGTTCTTAAGCAGATGGGAGCCTTGTGGAGATCATCCAAGTCACGTCTAGTTACCCAAATCAATGAAGCTGAAAATAACCAACAAAGGATGAATCTCAGACCTAAGAATGTTCATCCAACTGAGTGGCGCAAATTTGTGAAGCTAAAAACAAGCCAAGAATTCAAGGTATACATTCTTAGATGAATAATATCGTTATTAGTAACTAGATTAATAAGATCGTTATTACAAAATGATAGGTTCTGAGTGATAGCTACAAAGAGAGGAGAAGCAAACAGATTCCTCACACTTGTAGTAGAAAGGGAATGGTTAGACTAGCAGAAGAGATGGTAAGCATATTTATCTCAGATTTTGGTTTCCTTTTTTATCTGTAGACAAGGCTGTTGACATATAATTTTGCAACAGAAAAATAGTTCTGAAGACAAATCTGAAGTGTCGAGACTTAAAGTCTGGGTGAGGTCACGTACAAGAAAAGATGGAACTCCCATCAACACAAATGCTGCTGAGAAAATTGTAGGTTTATAACATAATCTGTTCCTCCAATTAAGACAATCTTATAACTTTTTCTGTTAATTGTAATGTGGTCTACAGAAAAAGGCAGCTGACATTGTTAAGCGTGGTAGTCAGAGTGGAAAAAATCTGGATGAAGATACGCTCATCCAGGTCTTAGGACCTGATAATCCTGGTCGTATGAGAGCGATGGGGAGGAATATTAGTAAGACGAAATTAGCTTGCTTCAATGTCAACCAGAAGTCAATTTCTGCAATGCAACAGACACAAATTGATCTCATGCAAAAGGTTACCGAGCTACAGTCTGAACTTGCGAAAGTAAAAAACCAGGTTAGTTACATCTCCAAGAATACATAAAGATATGTGCTTATCACATAATAATAAGCTTTGTGTTGGGTTTATGTTACAGAGAGATGACAATGAAATGGGTGAAAACTCGGCTGCAAGAGTAAGTAATTTATATGAGATCAATGGCATTTTTTTTCTACTTTACAGTACTCTTATACTTTTACAACTGAACATTTAACAGAGTGTGAACAAGATACCACATAAGAAGTGTCTTCTCATTGACTGGGCTGATGAAGATGGAAACGTTGCTGAGGGTCGTATCATTTCTTCTGACCCTGAAGACATAGTGAATGACAGTCGATTAGGTCCTAATGATGTTAAAGTCTTGGTTGATGAAGCTACTGAACCTGAAGCATTCCTCTGGAGACCTGCGACTAACATGTGCACAATTAAGGAAGCTGTTGGTCATATTATTGCATGGCCGAAGAAAAAATGCGTGGAACTAGGTTTGGGGCTTGAACATGAAGACATTGCACCACTGGTAAATGTTTTTCATTCTTGCAGTTACATAGTTAATAAGGTCATTATTTCGCTTATGATAACTTCTTTTTCTGAATGTGTTTGATAGGGCTCAAGAGCAAATTCTCTCAACAAATGCAAACTTCTGGATTTGTCTGATGATAGTGTAGTTGTTGGTGAAGGGCGTTGGCAGACAAAAGAACCTAAAGCATTGGTTAATGGACTTCCTCTAGGACCTAAAGCAGTTAAAGTATTCTTGGATGTTGTACATGAGCATGGAACATATTTATGGAGGCCTACGATGGATCATTCATACCTTGAGGACTGCTTACATTCTTTTATATCATGGCCTGCTACCAAAGTTGTCTTTGACGATCCACCAGAAGCAACAAGAGGACAATCTCCTACGGGTATGAAAGTTACATCTGGTGGTTCTAAGTCGCCTACTGATACAAGTGGGAGAAAATGTGCAACATCAAGAGCAACAACATCAATTCATACTGAGGAGTCTCCTGCAACTGATCAGGTAAATTTTTAACTTATATGTTCAATCATCTGGTCATCTTAATATCTGTGTTTTGAATTGTGTGCATGTTTATTGTAAAGTGTCAGCTTAAGCATGGATCACAGACAATGAAACAGAATCAGAAGTGCAAATTGATGGACATTGGTGAGAGGAAACAAGTTGTTGCTGAAGGTCGTATCCATTCAACAGACCCAACTCAAATGGTCCACTTTGTGCGGTTGGGTCCGAAAGCAGCTAGAGTGTGGGTAGATGCAGTGCTCGTAGATGATGCAGAAGTTTGGAGGAAATCTGATGAAATAGAGTGTTTGAAAGATGCACACGGTTCATCAATTGCATGGCCAATTGATAAATTGGTCATATTTTAAGCTGCTGTAAGTATTCTGTTTTGTTTGTTTAAACCTGCATATGTAATTGCATAACTGATCAGAGTTTTCATTGTTGCAGAAGCTGAGGGAATGAAGAACTTAGGTCCACAATTAGCTAGTGTTTAAGCTAGGCTAATGAACTTGATGTATTATATTATTGCTTATGACTTTGGTTTATGTTTTAGAACTGCATCAGTAACACTTATGTGTAATGACTTATGTATGTGAAACTTGTTTTATGAAAGGGTTAGTTTGTTTTGAAGTTTCTGCTTTTTTTTATTACAAATTTTCGAAAATGCAAATTCATAGCTCCTACACAAAATAACAATAGCTAAAAAAATCAGTTATGCTTGTAAATCATAGCATTAAAAATTTCATATAATGTAAACTATCATAATATATTTCTAAGCTATTAAAACCTTTAGTATAGCACTTAACCACAGCAATTACCAAAATAAGCTACTGCTATTGTAGAAGTCGATACCATGGCACGCAATACGTATCATAATCAATTTGTAACAAAAAATAACCGTGCCGTAGATTCATTAATAACATCAGCTAGTTAACGCTATCGTAAACGAACATTTCGTAGCATCAAAGAAAAACGCTATTGTAGAGGGGGTACCTATGATGGCTGCCGTATACACAGCAGTCGTGAGTGAGCTATCAAAACGCTAACATAGCATATAACCCGCGCTAACAATGAGCATTTTTCTTGTAGTGATTCCATGGTTTCTCAATGGAGTATGCATTGGATCACCTTGACAACTTTGATATGCTTTGTGGAACGGTGAAGATCAGCAGTATCATCAAAGATGCCTTGAAATTGAGACTTTTTCCTTTTTCACTTGGGGAAAGTGCAAACGTTAGGGAGAAGAACCTTACAAAATTCCCCATTACTTCATGGGATGATGAAAGAGCGCCTTTCTCTCCAAAATTTTCTCTGCATCTCGCATTAATGAGATCTTCTAGTTTGCACATAAACGAAACGAAAACTTTGGTGAAGCTTGGGAGAGGTTTAAGGGGTATACAATGAAGTTCCCACACCATGGATTCTCTAATAAATGTATTGTGAGCATATCTACAGGGGAGTTATTTCTAAGTATAAGATGATGCTTAACGAAGCGAGTAATTGTTACTTCTTCGGCAGAATAAAAGAGGATGCGATGTTTCTGGTAGAGAATTGGTACCAGTGTGATTTGATTTACACAAAATACTATGATTAGTCTAACATAGAAAATGAGTTTCAGGATGACCAAATAAGGAAGTAAATAAAATCTATGCATGAGAAGATAAACGATTTCCAACAAGTTCGACAGAAACATGCCAACTATGGGGATGACTATGATCACCAACAGTTATACACCAAGGCTCCAGACGGGCTTGAGAAGTGTAAGTACCAGTGCAAACCCTCCTACAACACTCACCAAGAAATTTCTTTCAATCGTCCACCTACTAAGAGCATCACTGACATTTTGTTCAAAAGCTCTTCTATCACATACCAAGATAAGTGAAGATGTAGTCAAGACACTTTATGCCCTAGTAGACAAGGTAAATGATAATCACCATGAGATTGAAGGAAAAATCTTGAGCTTAGCCTCTCATGTGAAATCCATGGATCTCAGACTTACTCATCTCGAATCTATCTCAAAGTCTCCAAGTGGGAATCTACAGAGTAAATCAGGAAGGAATCCCAATGAGTCTTGCAATACCATTGATAGCTTGCGGCTAAGGTTTATGTTCTTAATAATGCAATCTATCAAATTAACCATACGTATTATTCTTGCCAAGAGAGGTCAAAATGCAGTACTTAGGAATCGAATCCACAGAGAGCGAAGGTACACAATAGATTTTTTTTAACTCTAATGGTAAAGATAAGAAAACTATAAATAGAGGTTTTGATTGTAAATCTATCAGGAATATGAAATTATCTAAAATATTAAAGCAAAGGCAAATATGGAAAAAGTAGTAGATCTAGGGTTTCCGTCAAGTGAATTATAATGGATAGGTTGCATGGAATTATTAATATGCGAGAACAATAAATG
>CAJHQP010004877.1:0-50824 GCA_905132765.1 Moricandia arvensis | reverse complement strand
ATCTTTTTCGCATCTACTGCAACTCCTGCTATCAGAGAACACGCTGACCACAAAAATCAATCCTCTCATGCTAGAAGCTACACTTACTCAACTTAGCAAAAATTGATGTCGCCCTGAGCTGATCCAACATATCGCATGCTCTGTGTGCTCATCTCTGCTCGCGAGAATAGATCAAGATATCATCAGTGAAGACAACTACAACACTTATCCAAGTCGCTAGCGAAACACGTCATTCATGAGCTTCATAAATGATGCGATGCGTATCGTCACTCAAAATGCATCACTAAAAATTCATCATTTCCACAACGTGTACGAAAGACTCTTCCGCACATCACCACAACAGACGTCTTTTTCGTACCACGTTGTGGGGGAAATTATGAATTAGATCCTGTGACAACGCACCATCATGAACCGAATACAGCCGGCCAAACCACCACACTTGATCAATATAGCATTCTGGTGATACCATATGCCAACGTCAATCTTAGAAGCCATGAAGCTCCCATACAACTAATCAACACAAATCATCATACATTGTAGCGGATACTTATTCTTGATGGTCACATTGTATCAGCCTCTGAGTCGATCTACAAGTCTGAAACTCCATCTTTCTTCTTCACAAATAAGTACTAGTGTTCCCCAGTGAAAGTAATACTTGTCTAATAAACCTTAGCAATAGCTGCATCCACTACTTTTTCAGCTCTGCCATTCTGTTTGGCCGCTAAACGGTAAGGTGCTCGGTGAACTGGAGCTGTCGCTGGCTTCAACTAATCGATCATAAATACATCTCTTCTAGCTCGCGGTAGGCCGCTCAGGCCATCAAATACATCCTCATATCTCGCGCGACCACTGGAACATTCTGTAGCTCATGTTATCCATCTTCCTCAACCATCGCAGTGGTAGCTAAGTATCCCTCTGCTCTCTCTCCAATAGCTCCTTAGCACCCACATAGTATATTATAGAACTCCCCAGGTGTGTCTGAATACCCTGAAATGTAATCCTCCAATATGCCTTAGGAATATGAACTCTTGCCCTCGGAAAATCCAGCACAACTTGATGACATGTCAGCCAATCCATCCCAAGGATAACATCATAGTAATTTAGCCCCATCTCCACCAAGTCTCCAACGAATTTGATCCCTCCAGTATAACTGGTATATCTCGATGAACGCCAACGGCTCCCAAACTCTCTACGCTAGCCGTCTGAATTTGCTTAGTCTTTGGTTCAAAGACACCTTGAAAAGTTCAAGATTTGACCAAACGTGGACTCACGAAGCTGTGCGAAGCTCCCATGTCAAATAAAGTGTGAGCTGACTCACGTATAACCAAAACCAATCCTACACGATATTTTAAACTAACTACACATGATAACCACAAAAGAAACCAGAAGCTCAAATAAATATGGTAAGAGTACATACTAATTATCGGTTCAGCCCCATTAGTCTCTCCCAAAGCATGGACACGTGGAGCGATGGCTGGACGCTTGGCCGCATGTCCTCTAGACAACAGTCCAGAATTTTGTGTTATTGTGTTATTGTGCTATTGAATCAATAGCAAAACACATAACACAAAAAATAGTCAATTTACTACGGATAAGGGAGAATACTTCTCAAGAAAACTTAATTAAATTCACTAAATATCAAATGTTACGTAAATAGTTAAATATATTATGAGCATCAATTTCTATACTAGTAATAGAATCCGGATTGCTAATGCAATTTGCTCCAAACATGAAGGCCACCGCTCATACTCATCTTCTCGTTGACATAGATATTTTCAGCATTCAAAATTAGAGAACATTAGCAAACAAAGAAATAAAGGTCAAAAATTTAATCCAGAAGACTTCATTAATAAATATATTTAATAACATTTAAATTATCACCAATAAATTATGAATTTCATTCAGTACCCCAAATATTGTTTAAACACATAAATTAACAATAAAATTTAAAAAGTCATTTTAAATTTAAGAAAATGAAGGTTATTATACATTATCGTAGAATACTTTTGTGAAGTCTTCCAAGAGAAGACATTTGTGAAAGTAAAGTCTTCCGAGAAGATTTCCTTGGAAGTCTTCTGAGAAGACTTCTTTGGAAGTCTTCCATTCATGTCATTTTTGCAATTGAAAATTTACAAAGGAAGACCTCCATGAAAATCTTCCAAGTCGTCTCACATCTTAAAAACATGCATATTCAAAAGCATTCAATTGACTTCAAAAACATTGAAAAACTTCAAAAATAAGGTAAAGACTTAAACAACAAAAAGAGTTTTCAAAAGTTAAAAACTTAAACAACAAGAAGTTACCAAATGATAAAATATGATTTATAGATCTACCTTTAAAGAAGTAGAAGATGAGAACCATGTGATGAAAATCTGCAAAAAACAAAATCAATAAGTGGGAAACATGAGATAAAATAAGAATTGATATAAAGTTTGGTTTTTTAAGTTCAAACAAATTAAAGAGAGGTTTTGGAGTTTTTAGAATGAGAAAATTACATTTTGTTGCAGTCATTTGAGAAGAAGAGAGATAATGTGTAAATTGTTTTTATATAAGAAGACAAAAATTCCAATAAAATTAAATATTTTGATTTAGAAGACTTTCAAGTAAGTTTTCTAATAGAATAACTCCTCGAATACTAAATTGAAAGTCTTCTTGACCCTAAGTTTACTATTCGCCTAGAAGATTTACGCGGAAGTCTTCTAGTGAATTATTTGTTGGAACACTTAAGCCACATATACCCTAAACTCAAAATAACTAACTAATAGAAACAAACAATTCATAAAACTTAATTAAACTTTAAAATAAAAATTTATATCACTTAACATGTTTATATTTAGATGATTAGGATTTTCTCCAGCCAAAATATTTTTTACGAAATTATTAAATTATTATTAAGATCTAATACACTAGATTTTATGGAAGACTTAAGACTTTCACTGAAAGACTCAACAATAAGGGTAAAACCTAAATTCTTCTAAAATTTAAGCGGAAATGGTAATTAAGTTTCTTGTAAGTCTTCTAGTGCATATATCTTCGAAATTTAAGTCTTCCAAAACTTCAAAATCCATATATTACTAAATCACATACAAAAACTTATTAAACTTAAAATAAACTTATAAAGTGTTTAATAAATATATAACTAAACACATATAAGTCAAATTTATTTTGGAAAAAAATTAAGATACCACAATCTAACCCTAAAACACATACAATACTATAACATAGTACCCCAAAAGTCTATAATTACAATATTATGATTTTTTACTAATCAAAATATTTTTTTTATAAAATTTTAAATTATTTTTAAGATCTACACCATGAGAGATTTCCGTGAAAGTCTTCTCACTCGAAAATTTATAATAGTAAACTACAATACTGCTTTTTATTTAGTCATGACGGAATGTTTGTAGTTTCACTAGTTTTTGAGTTCTTTTGCATTTGAGTTGGGTTACACTTTTGCATTTAAAATTAAGTTTTGAGTCATATTGGCAAATTCCCCAAAACTTAAAGTCAAACACAAAACTAACTCATGATTTTTTTTGAAAATTTTCATTTGCCTTATTCACCCCAAAAGTCCTGATTATTCACGAAAGTGCCATTACTTTTTCGAAAATAAATATTTTACTCTATCATCCTCATCTTCATCAAGTATTTACAATAATGTCATTGCCTTCAATACACCAACCACCATGAAAAAAAATAATTGAAGCTCTTACTGCACCTAAAATTCGATTTTCAATTCTCTATCTCATTTCTTATACTCAAAAACTAAATCTTTTTCACTTTCTCTCTATAATCATCTTAAAAATTTAAGATTTTGATTCAAGCTTACGATTCTTAGTGGGTCGCTTTCTTTTAGCTTATGTGCACTTGGAGAAGAGTTCTGTGTGCCAAAGAAGTTATCTCATAATTTAAAGTATGAATTCAATTTTTTTCTAGATGTGTTCGCCTAAACGACTTCGTGTAAGTCGTCTGAACGTAGAAGACTTACATAGAAGTCGTCTAATCAATGCAAATGTTAGTTTTGCAATTGACTAAGATACTCGAGACTTACATAAAAGTCGTCAGATCAATGCAGATGTTAGTTTTCTTTGTTAACAAAAAAAATCTCGAAAAATACTAGAGAAAACCTCCCGATAAGTCGTCTAAGATAAAAAAAATTAATTTTGCATTTGACCAAATTGTGTCAGAAATTTGAGTTTTTTCAGACGACTACACGTCTAGATAAAAAAATAACTTATATTTGATACTAGACGATTTATATGTAACTCGTTTAAGATTACTTTTGCAATTAGAAAATAAAATTTAAATATTTAATTTTTAACTAGACGACCTACATGTAGTCTTTAAGAAAAAGACTACTCAGAAGACTTATCGTTAAGCTTTTGGAAGACTATAAGTCTTTTGCGAAGTCTAGGGAGTGACGTTTGAATACATGTCGGTTGATGGCCACTTTAAAACATATGCATCATTTGCCACCCTTGTAAGCCATCAGCCGTGGAGAGGGTCTATTTGGTATGGGATTCCAATAATTGACAGCCAATTCTGACAGAGCATAGTAGACATACACCTTGATAACTTGTACAAACCCATCAACAGCGTAACTATTTGTCAAATCTTTTCCCCTGAGAGTCCACCAGCACTTGAACGCCTCTCTCCTCCATGGATAATTTTCAAATTCATCCAAATCCATCACTAGCCTTGCAAGATTAGCCCTTGTAGATGTTGAGTACTTTCTCCCCTCAATGAATCCAGTGAATATGGCAAGGTATCCGAGCCGCATGCCGATCATCCCGAGTCCAATCTTCACATCTCTGACATGCTGCTATTCTGCTCAGAAGTTGGACCAGCATCGACATCAACTCCCATCATCTCCCATAAAGAAGCCATCTCCTTCGTCACCTCACACCTCGGATTTTCCAGGTCCTCGAAGTAATCGCAGTTCAAACCAGTGAGGTGTTCAAACTATATCAGCGAAAACCTCACTGGCTCTAGACCAACGAGACTCCAAATCTCATACTTCTTCTTAATGTCAAGCTGGAAATTGAGGATATAATGTACCAGCCTTGATGCTCATCCCAAAATTTAGCTCCTTGAATTTTTTGAACACTCCCAACTATGAGTCCGTCAGCTCCTCATATTGTCATCACGTAGAGATGCCCTTACAGCAGTAAGCAATTTCGAATCATCTATATGATAAGATATGCTTTTGACGGGAATGAGCTTTTCCCCTAGTGTATACATCATATGGATAGTTATGGTAAATCCATTTTTCGGTCTGCAAAATAATTGAAAAACCAACATCTCAAACACAAACCCAACGTATTATTCTAAATTCATATACTGGAAGACTTGCATGTAAGGTTTAGTGAGATTACTTTTAAAATAAACCCTAAACTTGATTAACTAACTAAAAACTTTCATTAAAATCAAATTTAACTTAACAATGTTTAATATACACAGAAATAAACACAAATAGGTAAAAATAATTTTTCAAACAAAAATTTGAGCTTTCACAAAACTAAACCCTAAAAATACAAACAATACTACAACATATTTTACCAAACCTTAAACCAGATAATACCATGAGCTACTACATTCACTCATCTAGTTGAAAATAATGAAATTTAGTAAATATTAATTTATATCATTTAAAAAATATTTATAATTACATGCTTTCAATTTTTCCCCTGAAAAATATTTTTTATTAAAATTTATAAATTATTTTTAAGATCAACATATACCAGACGACACATTGTGGAAGTCTTCGAGATGACTTCCACAAACCCAAAAGACTCAGAAGACTTCCCAGGGTTATATACATAAAATAAATTCTGTTTTTTTGTTTGGTCATTAGAGACTGGTTGTAATTTCACAAGGCTATTGTGTTAGTTTTGCATTTGATTGATGTTTTTGGTACACTTTGCATTTAAAATCAAGTTTGAGCCATATTTGACAAATTCCCTAAAGATTAATTCATATGCACAAGGCTAAATTTTGCTTTGTATTTACCAAATTTTTAAAATGAAGGGACTATTATATACTTTTATTGTGTACATATATGTATTTGAAGTACTTTTATTTAATTATTTAAATGTATGTATAATATTATAGTGTGTTTAAAATTTGTTTCTTTTGGCTATTTAATTGTATGTTTCGTTTCAAATATTTAGTTTATATAAGTTAATTATTTTAATAAATATTTTTTCTTAGTTTTATTTGATTTTCATTTTATTTTGAAAGAAATATTTTTTTTTGATTTAAATATTTTAAAATATCAAATTAAGATGTTAATTTGGGCATATTAACAATGATATAGTAAATTCTATTTGAACACATTAAATAATACAGAGCTTCATTTTGAAATCATATATACTTTCAGTTCATAGATTCTTTATTATTTGAAACTCATGTATTGTTTAAGATTATTTTTAATTAATTGTATGGAAAATTTTCAAAGGTTTACTTTATATAAATAATGTTGAAAATCAGTGATTTATAAAATTATATAGAGTATATGTTATTTGTAAATGTTTGCAATAGCATAAACATAAACTTTAAAATTTGCATCAACATATATATAGTACTACATCCGTTTCGATTTATTTGTCGTTGTAGATAAATTTTTTGTTTCAAAATAAGTGTCGTTTTATAATTTCAATGCAAAATTTATTAGTTTTATTTGTTATTCTATTTTTTATTGGTTGAAATGTGGTTAGGTGTATAGAAAATTGTGTTTTTATCTAGAAAATATATAAAATTAAATGGTTTCTTAATATGCGTGTAAAAACCTAGAACGACAAGTAAAACGAAACGGAGGGAGTATATGTTATTTGTTATTTTCAATATCATATAACCTAAACTTTAAAAGTTCCGTAGTTTGAATTTATATAGTTATAATTGTTTGAAAGTCTTCCAATTTTTATTTAATAATTACCTTTGTTAGTTATTTTATGTTAATTTAAAAATAATTAAACATTAAGGTAAATTATATATCATACTTTATATTTTTAAGTTTAGATTCTTATATTGATTTAAATTTATTTTAATATTTTCCGTAATATTGATATTTTTAAAAATAGAAAATAAAAAATGATTTGGTATATGGTTTGGTGTTTTAAAATAATATGTAGACATTATCAATAATTTATAACATAGTATATGTTATTCTAAAATATTTTCAATAACATTACCTAAAATTTAAAATCATGTGTTTTAAATTTTAATATAATTATAAATGTTGAAAGTCTTGCATTATTTTTTATGTTAAATTTCGAATATATTATAATTATTAAGGTTAATTTATGAATAGAGTTTTACTTTTGTTAACTTGCTTTATTGATATTAAATTATATTTTATTGTTTGGAAATCTTTTAATTTTATTTAATAATTATTTTTTATTTAATTATGTGAAATTTGGCAAAAAACAGTTTAACGTTAAGTAACTTATATATAATGTGTTTGACTTTTTATATTTTTTATATTTTATTTCAAAATAAAAAAATATTTGGTAATTTACATTTTCAGAAATAACAAAAGAAATATTGTTTAAAGTCTTGCATTTTATTAAATTATACGTTAAATTGAAAAATGCTATAGATATTAAGTTAATTTATATGTAATGTTTTATTTTTGTTAACTTTACCCTTTTTATATTGGAATTCTATTTATTGTTTGAAAGTCTTCCAATTTTTTTATTTACTGACTATATATGTTTTATTTTATGTTATTACTAAATCTTGAATCCCAACCACTAAACCAAACCCAAATATAATTATAATATATAGTTATGATCTTTTACATAAAATTAAAATCTGAAATAATATATAATATTTTATATTAAATTATACTATATAAAGTGAAAAGTAGAACAAACTTGTGAAAATCATTCGTGTGAATGTGGTTAACGAAATGACAAAATTGAAATTTATTTGTGTTGGTGCAGTTAACGCATAAAATCAATATTTATATCAATGATACAACTTGAAAACATAATACATGCTTATTCACTATAAAATCACATTTTTATTCACTAAACTTTATATTGCTGAATATAGTATAGTCGGTGAGTCAACAGTTAAACACTATTGTTTACTTTATATCACGTAATGTCCTCCACGTCATACATTTTTAGACCGTATACATATGTACCCGAGTGTTATATTATATATCGTCGAAGTAGTATATGACTCCAACCACACTCATAACCTTATATACTAAACCCTACCCAACTCGTATGAAAAAACAAATGTTATTGATCTTTGTAACATTTGTCCAACATCCGCATGAAATAAATGTTATATTATAATCAATCACAAAATGACAAAAAAGAGAAGTAAAAATCTGAAAATATAACAGATTATTCTATTTCAATGAAAAAATATAGTCTGCGAGTTCATCTTCTTATCTTGTTCTTTTTCCAGACATGACAATGCTCTTCTAAGAATAAAACATAATTGAAGTCAACACACAGAGTATGAAAAACAGCACACATACGACACTAATCATCAATGGGTGATAATCAATCATAGAATCTTATTGGTAACGACGTTGATAATCTAACAAAGGATTATAAGTGATCTAAAGAATTACCTTCACTAATAAAGATCATAAAAAAGTCACATTTCAGTTTGGGATTGATTTGACTCAAGTGCAAAGAAATCTGGCAATAGTATCATTAGTCAATTAAAATTTTGAAAACTCAAACAAAAAATAGACATAATAAGTTGAATAAGTTGAACCGGTAGATATAAATGGTACTTTGGTATATAAGATAGAAATTATGTTGAATATCATAGTCAACTTTTTTTTAGTCATGCAGTAAATTATAAATGTTTGAACGCTATACAATGCAATTTCCTATATAAAAGATCTTTTGAGCTTTTCAGAATTAATAGATAAATTCTTTTAATTAGAATATATTGACTTGTAGTTGAGGTAAGAAGTCAAATCAAACGGAAAAAGAAAACATTGTTACCAAAATTCAAAACCATGTTAATTACAAATAGTGCATGTACACATTTAAACTCAATTGGGTCGACGAGCTATTTTCAACGAGAATTTTATATAGCATCAGATTCCCACAAAACTATGACTTAGTGTCAAATCTCCATGATTTGAAAGTTATAAACGTATTTTTCCATTAATTAAAAATTTTGAATGTATTTCTCCCCGAACCGATACTTCGAAAGTTAATTACTCATAGACCATGGTTTTAATTGGTTTATTATTAACCAATAGTTTAAACCTACTAAACCAAACCAAAATTCATTTTAAACAATTTCTATTAAAGAATATTGTTTCTCTTCTTGTTGAAATTTCAAAAATATAGATTTTTTGAACTTCAAGGAAGTTGTAGGTTTATATTTTTCTGTTTCTGAAATTAAAATAAAAAAATTACATCAAGATTTAATTTTTATAAAGTTTAATAAAATCACAATTAACAAATATGCTTGTTAAATTTTTGTTTTTTTGAAATTTGAAATAAAAATTGAATTTTGACGAGAATCAATTTTTTAATAAGCGTATTTGTTCATTGTAATTTTATTAAATTTTGTAAAATAAAATCTGATGTAATTGTTAAAATATATGTCAAAAATCTATTGATAAAATATTGATTCTCGTCAAAATTCAACAAAATTAGATTTTGACATATATTTTATCAAAATTTGTTTTTTTCATATTTCAAAAACACAAATTTAACAAGTTTTTTTGTTCATTTTTGATTTTATATAAACTTTATAAAAGTGAAATCGTTGATGTAATTTTTATTTATTTTAATTTCGGAAAACAAAAAAATATAAACCTAAAATTTCCTTAAAGTTCAAAAAATTATATTTGAAATTTCTATAAGAAAGAGAAACAATATTCTTTAATAAAAAATTGTTTAAAAGATGAATTTTTATTTTGGTTTAGCCGGTTTAAAGTATTTGGTTAATAATAAACCAATAAAACTATAGTCTATAAGTAATTAAGTTTCGAAATATCGGTTTGGGGAGAATACATTCAAAATTGTTAATTCGTGGAGAAATACGTTTATAACTTTCAAATCATGGAGATTTGACACTAGATCATGAGTTGGTAGGGATCTGATGCTATAATGATAGTTTTCGTAAGAAATAACTGCGTGGACAACAAACTAACAAACAGATTATTTTATATAGTCCATTTTGATAGCTAAACATATTTAGTGTTAAAAAGTGACTGAAATTAAAATGTGATATGAAATGCTAGTTTGTATAAATGATTTGATGGTGCAACTGTACAAATGATTTGATAAACATAGTCTCTTTATAGTTTCCAACTTGTATAATTTAGTTGTCACCTCAGCCAAGTAAACATGGCTTAAGTTTGGTTAACGATGCCAACTCTAGTCATCTTCTCACCAACCGCTGAAGTCCACAGTAAAATAAGAATGATGACTTTAAGAGACGATTCTACTTCATAAGATCGATAAAAAAGGTTTTAAGGGGATGTTTATTAGAGATTTTTTAGCAATGGTTCTTAACTTTCTTAAGAAACGTTTTTAACTTGTAACTAAAAAAAACCCTAAGAACCGTCTCTTAAATAAGAGATTTGAGAGTCGTTTCTTAGCCAATTTTTTTAAAAAGTCAAATTAAATTAAAAAACCCCACCCTAAAAAAAACATTTTAAAATCTCGTATTATTGAACTTGTCATTTCATAAAATACTCTGAAATCACTGTTATTGAGCAAAATTTAAATTGAGATTTATAGAGTGCTTTAATTTTTCTAAAGTGTTTGAGAGTAGTTTGTTAGTTATAAAAATAAATCTAAATATAGTTTTAATAAAAATTTAGAGTGTTTTAACAAAAATCATCATAAATTCTCCAATTCACCTATAATCATCTAAAAAACTCATTAAAATCAAAATCACTTCAAATTTCTTATTTCAATACTTAATTAACCTAAGGAAGTGTACAATGACCAAAATAATGAGATATGGTTATACCTTCTCCATCACGTTCACTCACTATCATCAGGGATTCGATTGATTGTGTATTTATTGTTAATATCACTGCTTTAGGAAACTCGTGATGCATAGTTTCATATATATTTGTACTCTGGATGAACTCATGAATACACAGAAAATCTTGTTCAATCTCTTTATGGTATCAGAGCCTGAATCACTCTGATTCTCTTTGATTTTTTTAAAAAGACCGAATCCGGCTCTCAACAATGGCTGAGAACACGAACAACACGACTGCGAACCCGACAACGACGACGATGAGTCCGAAGAACCATTTCTCCTTACGACTTACAGCAGCGGATAATCCGGGAGCTGTGATCTCACACCCACTGCTGAAAGGGACAAACTATGACGAGTGGCATGTGGAATAAAAACAGCCTTGTCTTCTCGGCAAGAAGTTTGGTTTTTTGGACGGCTCTATTCCACGACCGGAGGAAGGATCTCCTGATCTTGATGATTGGTGACGATTCAGCGCTTTTGTGTCTTGGATCAGATGACCATTGATCCCGTGCTCGTTCTAAACATTTCTCACAGACGTTGCTAAAGATCTATGGGATCATGTGAGCGAAGAGATCGCTGGGACGATATGGACCAAGAATCTACGCAGATGCTAAGGCTGAGCTCTAGCTATGGTTACAAGCAAAAGGGTCTTGCGATTGAAACTATACTTTGTAAACTGAACCGAATCTAGGATAGTATGTCTGCTTACAGACCTTTGCGGTGTGTGTAAGTGCGGAACAAAATGCGAGTGTGATCTCGCACGATCGAGGAGAAGGATTACTACGAAGAAGATAAGGTGCATCGATGTTCTGGTTTGGTGCTTGATGACGAGCATTTACCGTACCGTCAGATCAAGCGTGTTTCTCGTGTACCCGTTCAACCGATGGAGAGGTGTGACACATAGTGCGCCAGGAAGAGACATGGTCGAATGGAATGAGGAGCGTGGAAGATCAACCAGGCAGCGTGCAGCATTTGCAGTCAGGCACGACTGCGATTCTCGTCGTGATGAAAAGAGATGAAAGCCGTGGACATGTGCAAACATTGTAACGGGCGGCGTCACTCTTCTCTGACAGCTGGCTATGCGGTGTATTGGTATCACCTGAAATGGTGGGTTGATAGCGAAGGTCAAGATCTGCTCCAGGGCGTGTTCGTGGCCCTGGAACGAATGTGAGAGGTCGTGGAGGTGCCTTCATAGCGCCAATGCTGTTCACGTGAGTCCTCCAACAAATGATCCTGCTAGATCATGTCATCACAGACAAGGACACAGAGACGGAGTTGCTGGATTGAGTGTATGATCAGTGGCGTGGGATCATGAGTCTGTGAACAGCAAACAGAACAACAATACTGACCGTCTCTCTGGAAGATTTCTGATCTCACGGATTTTGATACCGGCTGCGTCTCATCATTTGACTGGAAACTGGAATATTTGTATTGTCTGATGTCAAAGATATGAGTCAGTGATGATAATATTGGCTGATGTAGGAACGAGTTTCAGTGCTAGAAGGAACGGTTTCTCTAGGATCTCATCTGAAGTTACAGTCGGGTTTTTTATGTTGAGGGGTGTGTTCAGACGCTGATATTGTTGGAGCAGTCTGGATGATGAGAATCAGTGTGTCGTACAAATGGCTGATCACTTCTTGTGGTGGCAGGACCGCACTTCGAGGATGTGATTGGAGCGGTAAGCGTGAATCAGGAAGCCTTTCGTTTGTGTCGCTTAGAAGCAGCTAACGCAGTGTATGCACAGTCTATGGCTTTCTTTTGATTTGTGGCATCACGGATGGGATCACGCTTCTTCCAAGCAGTTGAATTGGTTCTAGTTTGTCTCTTCTCTGATTCATGCTAAGGATTCGAATAACGCGTGTGAAGTATGTCTCCGCGCAAAAACAAACTCGTAATTGTTTTCCAATAAGTATTGAATAAACGGTGAAGCTTTTTCAATTGATTCATTGCGATGTTTGGGTCCATATAGAACTCCTACACACAGCGGAGCTCGATATTTTACTTACTGTTGTTGATGACTACACGCGCGAGTATGGTTGTTCTTCTTAACGAGAGAAATCAGAAACAGCTCTTCACCTTAAGATTTTGTTGCTTTGGCTGTCGAGGCAGTTTGATAGAAAGAGAGAGAAAGTTCGAGCGATAATCGCACAAAATTTGTGTCTGAACGTCATACTTTCGAGAGAAGGAATGAGCATGAAGACTTCTTGTGTTGGAGACGCCACAGCAAAATGGAAGAGCAGAAAGAAAACACAGACACATCCTCAATGTGCTCGTGCTCGCGATTTCAGTCGAATGTACCTATACGGTTTGGGGCGAGTAGTGTGTTGACGGCTGCTTATCTTATCAATCGTACTCCAAGTTCTGTTTTGCAAGGAATGGCACCTTACGAAAAGTTGTTTAGTTGTGCTCCTTCGTATAACCACTTACGTGTTTTTGGGAGCTTGTGTTGGCTCACAATCAAAAACATGGAGGCGATAAGTTGTGTCCCGAGTCGTAAGTGTGTCTTCCTCGGATATCCTCAAGGTAAAAAGGATGGCGTTTGTACGATGTAGAGAAAGATGAATTCATTGTGTCTCGTGATGTTGTTTCTGTGAACAACGACTTCCCATTCATTGTCTCAAACCACGCTATGATGAAGACGATGAAAATAATGAGACATGGATGAATCTTTGGGCTCCATCTCGTCAGGCCAGACTTGGAATCTCTTGTGTTGCAAAGCCCAGTGCACGGCCCAAACAAATACTCATATTCCAGAGGCTGCTGCTGAACCCACATCCTGAAAATACGACGCAACCACAAGCCGTTACGTCTGTAACAACTGAAAATACGACAACATCATCTTTGAACTCAGCCACAGCCGACCACTGTCTCTCTGAATCCTCCACCGCCCCATCGACAATTGCAGACGCACCACCACATGAACAACTAGGTCGTGGGCATCGTTCCAAAGTGCCATCAGTGAAATTGAAGCAATTTGTCACAATTCTGCAATTGTGCAACCAGAGAAATCAACTTGCACAAATCACACTGTTCTCTACCCGATTGAAGAATACGTGAACAAGTAATCGTTTTCTCCTTCTCATCATAGCATACATGGTTGCGGTAGCGACATCAGTTGAGCCAAAGACATACGCGAAGCTGTTCGCGATTAAAAGATGGAGAGGAGCGATCGGAACAGAGTATGTGGCCTTAGAAGACAACGAGACTTGGACATTGGAAGACTTACCACCAGGAAAGTAGCTATTGGATGCCAATGGGTTTTTAAGATCAAATACAACTCAAGCGGCACATTGAAAGTACACAAGCTAGACTGTGGTCCTTGGTAATAAACAGATTGAAGGTGTGTAGATAATGGTGAAACTTGCTCCTGTGCAAAAATGAGCACGTGTCGATGTCTTGCAGTTGCAACAAGCAAAGGATGGGATGTTCATGCAGATGGACGTTCATAATGCCTTTTTGCAATGGAGAATTTCTGAAGGAGGAAGTGTATATGAACCTCCACCTGGGATTCGTTCTTTCCACAAATAAAGTTTGTCGTCTGCAAAGAATCTCTGATATGGACTCAAGCAAGCACCCGACTGTTGGTTTGAAAGTCTCTACAGCACTGAAGAAGTATGGATTACAAGCAGTGCCTGTGCTGATATTCGCTGTTCACATACAAGAAGGATTCAACGATTCTGATGTCCTGACTACGTGCGATGATTTGATAATATCAGCAGTAAGCCAAGGAAGTAACAGAAAGGTTTTAAGCTTATTGGCTTCGTGTTTTAAAATGAGGATCTCGACCACTTCAGTTTTCTTGGAATGAAGTTGCCGCAACTCTGAAGGTATATACTTGAGTCAGCGAACAATACACTTTAGAGATTAATCGCTGAGGCTGGTCTGATGGGTGCAAACCGCGGACTTTCCTCTGAGCAGATTCATAAACGCGCTTTGTCGACTTCTCCTTTTCCTTCGAAGGAAAACCAGAGATATATCGACGCTCATGACGTCTTATCTATCTCGCTGTAACCAGGCCGAAGGATTGTCATCGCCGTACATGTGCTAGCTGCAGTTTATGCAGAGAACCACGAACAGACGCACTGGGTCTGAGCCTTGCGGCTTGTAAGATACTTGAAAGGCAATGCGGGTCAGGTATCTCTTGCGTAGTGATTCTGTTCTTGCAGCTGAATGGATGGTGCGATCAGACTGGGCAAGTGTCCGATCACATCGCGAGCTCTGTTTACTGGTTTTTTTGTTCAGTTAGGTAATCACCATTTCATGGAAAACCAAAAAACAACCTACAGTCAGCCTCTCTTTCTGCTGAAGCAGAGTACCGAGCTATAAGGTTTCTCGTTCAGGAACTAGTGTGCTTAAACAACTTCTTGCAGTCTTGGCGTAGCCACGACCAACTATGTCAGTCTTTTGCGATAGCAAATCAGCTCTCACATTGCCACCAATCCAGTCTTCCATGAACGGACGAAGCATATCGAACTTGATTGTCACTATGTTAGAGATGAGGTTCAAAATGGTGCGATAACTCTTTCTCATGTTGTCTCCAAAGACCAGCTAGCTGATATTTTTACGAAAGCTCTTGGAACACAAGACTTCAGTAACTTTCGATTCAAGTTAGGCATTCGAATCTGCATGCTCCAACTTGAGGGGGGTAATGAGATATGGTTATACCTTCTCCATCACGTTCAATCACTCATCATCAGGGATTCGATTGATTGTGTATTTATTGTTAATATTCACTGCTTTAGGAAACTCGTGATGCATAGTTTCAATATATATTTGTACTCTGGATGAACTCATGAATACACAAAAATCTTGTTCAATCTCTTTTACAAAATGACTTACTATCAACAAGACATCAAGTGTCTTTTCGTCATATTCAACACCATTCATCTATAAAAGAGACTTCATTTGGAAGAAAAGGAATTCACATTCTTCTATAGAACACCTAGCTAGAGAGAGTATCTAGAGAGGTAATCTTTCAAACTCATTGTTCTGTTTATAGTTTTATACAATGAGCTCGACTTGTTAGTGTGTCCACTTCTCTTTTAATTGTCTTTCGCTTATGTAATCGAATCCAGACTTTCCAATAAACAATATTTTGGACCTATTTTGTCCTGATTAAACTCATTAAACAGGTAGTGGAATTTCTACATTGAACAGAGATTGTCAGTCTCTTCTAACTTAATATCACATGTCCAACTACGTTAGAAAAAACCGAAGTCTTCAATTCAGCCAAGATGTTGGGTTCAGTTTCAATTTCACCAAATAAAGTATCGAGTTAATAAAGAAAAAAAAACGTTAGGGTTCAAAATTTAATATTTGAAAAGAAGAGGGTTTTAATCTGCAATAACCTTTGAAGTAGTTAAAAGTAAAACCCACAACTCATAAACTCCTAAAACCCTCCACTTTTCTAGCCGCCTCTCTTCCGCCTCAAGCTCCTTCTCAATCAAAAGCTTCTCCAAGAACCCTAATTTAGCAGTCACGGTTGCTTGGAGAGCAAACCCTAACCATGGTTCTCACAGGGAAAGACACGGTTCCCGACACCGAAGACTTCAGGGAGCTTCGCAATCTCGTGACGCACCACATAGAGTCTTTCGATTACATGACAGAGAAAGGTCTCGATGTCATGTTCAGTAACATCAACCCCGTCACAGTTTACGACTCATCCACCGAGAACAAGTGGAAAATATCCTTTTTTTTTCTTATTATTATTTATTCATACACATATATGTAAGTAAGTTAAGTTCTGTCTGATTTCCTTAACGAATTATTGATACTTTCTTTAGAAAATTCCGAAAGTATTCTCTCCTCAGAAGGAGAGTTTGAGTTCAACATCAAGGAAAGAGTCTTTGTATCCCTTTGAGGTCAAGTTTTTGCTCTTTTTTTTTGTTTAAAAGATTGTCTGTCCCTTATGTGTTAAATTTTTTTTAGCTTTTTTTTTTTGATTAATACAGTGTCGGCAGGCGAAGATTTCGTACACGGGAGCGCTTATGGCTGATGTTTGCTTTCCAGTATGGCAATGGACTCGGAGCTGGGTTTGGAGCTGTTGTGAGAGAGAAGTTTGAGTTTGGTGAATTACCTATTATGCTCATGGTGGCGTTTATCACTTTCTTACAAGTGTTTTTGCTAGATGTTATGATGCTGTGGTGCCAAGAGGTTGCTTTGATTTGTAAATTTGGCTCTTATTATAACTATCCAATAGAACTAAGCTCAGCTCTATGGTTTCTCTTGAGTTCTCTTCTTTACTTTCTTACTATGATAAACTGATCTCTCTGTTGTTTTGTGCAGTCAAATCGTTGCCACTTACAGGGTGCTGATTGCCGGAAACTTCTTAAGTATAAAGAGTCCACTTCTGAAATGGGAGGGGTAAATGTTCTTACACCTCTTATCCTTGTGATATATAGCCACTGTGAGATACTCTGGTGGGAACCTCTTCTCTTGCCTGCGCATTAGCACAAACTGTTATGAATATAGCTCTTGATATGTGGTCTTTCTTTGAGTATGATCATGGTAATAATTTAGCTTTCTTTCAAATAGGTACTTTATCTGAATGGGATTGAGAGAGTGTTCCGATGTGTTATTGCACCAAAGCGGAACCATGTAAGCCTCTGCTTTTTTTAACTTTCAACAGTTGGTTATAGTGTTTATGAGTGAAATGTATTTCCCAGGAAGTTCCTTATATCATATAAATTTCTCTCATAATTTAACTGAGTATCTATCTTATGTAGCCAACGGGTATGATCCGGAACTCATTCACTGGAAAACGAGAAGGATACAGTGACAAGGCAGTTGGCAATTAGGTATGTGAAGCTCATCTCTTCCATATGATGGTGCATATAGTACTGCTAATCTTCACCTGAATAGCAATATATCTTAAAGAGTTTATTTCTTCCTAAATTATAGGTGTGTTAGAGATGACCAGTCGGCTGTCACTATTAAGGTGTATTATAATCGCAATGGAAGTGCCAGAGTTGGATTCTGGTGAGTGTTAACTCAGTTTGTGGAATATGCAATCTCTACAATTTGAGCTACACGTTAAACTTATTTCTAATGGATACAGGATAGGGGGAAGGGAATACTTGCTTCCTGTCGGTCTGGTTCTTAAGGTATGGTCTTAGTGAAGTTAAAGCATAAATCTCATAAATCATGAGAACAAGCTTTCTTTGAGGCGAAGTGTTTAGTTTATGCTTACAAACGACCATCTTTTATTCATTCAATCTGTTTCAGTTGTCCATTTTTCATATATGTCCTTCATATGTTCCTAGGCTCTCACTGAAACCAACGATGAGGAAATATACGAAAGGCCTGAACTGTTGTTACAATGAGCATTGCGGAAGAGGCGAGGGATCTATTGGAACCCAACTCGTACGTGAGCGAGCCAAAATCATTCTTGATGAAGTGAGAGACTTGGGTCTTTTCACCCGGGAACAGTGCCGCAAGTATTTAGGTAATTTACCTGTCTCAGCGTTTATGTCCACACACATGTTTAAACTTGTTAAGCTAATGTTTTACCTTCTAAACTAACAGGAGAGCATTTCAAATCTGATCTTGATGGGCTAGAAAATGAAAGCTATCCTGCTGTAAGTTTACTCAATCATTAACTTCGCAGTTTGGTTTCATTACTGCAAAAATGGGTTCTTGTTTCTGTAATTTGTTTTACAATTGATGACAGTAGTCTTTTCTAAACACTTTTGTCCTTCATTCTTTTGTATTTAGGTTGCTGAAGCCGTTCTCGACAGATATATTTTTGTGCACCTTGACAAGGATGACGACAAGTACAATTTGCTCATGTATGTTCTAGCTTTTGCCTCATTATGGTTTTCTTGCTGATTTTTTTTATGAAGTGTTAATGTGGTCAACCTTTTTTTTTTCCATGGTTTCGCAGCTTCATGGTTCAAAAACTATTTTCTCTGGTGGATCAGACTTCTTTACCTGACAATCCAGATTCTCTGCAAAATCAGGAAATTTTAGTTCCCGGTCACCTTATAACAATATACCTCAAGGTACGTAACTATTTTCCATATGGTAGAAACATCTATATTGGAGGCCGTGTAAGAGCATGTGACTTTTCATGTTTTTGCATATTGTACGTCTATTTTGCACAACCATAAGTGTTGTGTATACTAGAGTTTGTTCATCAAAAGGAGTTACTTGACGTCACCTCCATTGGTTATATAGGAAAAACTTGAAGAATGGCTGCGGAAATGCAAAAGTGTTATTGAAGAGGAGTTGCGTAATGTTAAGAGCAAATTTGACTTTGAAAATCGTAAGTTGCTTTCGTTTTGTTTCCTTGTTCAATGTTCTTATCTCCTGCATTCGTTGCAACTATAGAAACTCATTTTCTTTTACTATATTCACATTTTTTGCGCTGATTCCTTAATTGCATGCAGATGCTGATATCAAGAAGCTTATGAACAGAAGTCTTCCCAGGAGCATTGGCACGTCAATTGAGTCTTTGTTGAAATCAGGGTGTATGACTACAAGGTCTAGTTTGGATTTACAGCAGGTAAGAACTTGGTTTATCAATTACTTTGGAAGCTATAACCTTATGTAGCAAAGCTCATTTAAGTATGATGTAATTTGCTAGAACAATACTAATATCTAGTTTCTCAATTCTTTTCCAGAAAGTAGGTTACACTGTTCAGGCTGAGAGGTTGAACTTTCTCCGTTTCCTTTCCTTTTTCCGGGCGGTTCATCGAGGTGCTTCCTTTGCTGGACTTCGTACAACAACTGTGAGGAAGCTGCTTCCTGAGTAAGTTCTGGCACTTCTCACCAGATGTGTATTGATGCGGCCACCAAAATATTTTGTCTTTACATTATTCCTGTTGTGTTGTGATCTTGTAGATCTTGGGGTTTTCTTTGCCCTGTTCACACTCCTGATGGGGAGCCCTGTGGATTGCTGAATCATATGACACGTACTTGCCGTGAGTTTCTCCTGCTCTCTTTTCACTTATCACTTTGTCTTCTTACGAAGTTCAGTAATCAGTATGATATCTTAAATTCAGCAACTCTATTTTCTTAACTCGATACTCGGCTAGACCAAGTAGGAGTATACATGGTCTAGTTAAGCTTTGAAAAACGTTGAGTGAGAGTTTGCTACAATACTCGTGGTAAACTGTAATAGACTGGGGTTTCCAATTATATAGAGTAGATCATTATATATGCATATATCCTTGGGTCTGGTCATTTCGTGGCACTATGAGATTGTGCGTACTGTTATACGATACAATACGCCACTTCTTTGCAGTAACAACTTTGCTTATTGTGTTCCGGTTGGTCATGTTTTTTTAGGAATCTCTTCTCAATTCGATTCCAACGGTAACATCAGAGACTTTGTGAAGATAAAAAAGTCAGTTGTTGACGTTCTTGTTGGGGTTGGGATGGTATCTTCGTTGCCAAAACTTGTACGAGCTGGACACCAAAAGTGATTCCTGTTCTTTAGATGGTCAAGTTGTTGGAACTCTGTCTTCTAACTTAGTCACGGAGGTTGTCGCTTATTTGCGGAGACTGAAAGTGGAGGCTCCTTCAATCGTAAGTCTTTTTAGCTTCCTAACAGTATATTTTTTCATGAGAAGAGACTATTTACGTGAATACATCAACTGCAGATTCCTGAAGACCTCGAAGTCGGATATGTACCGACAAGCATGGGTGGATCTTATCCTGGATTGTATTTGGCATCATGTCCCGCAAGGATTTATTAGGCCGGTCAAAAACACATCTATTGCATCCAACAATATTGAGCTGATTGGACCATTTGAGCAGGTAGCAAATCCTGTGGATTTGATCTTCATATTCAGCTTTTCTCGTATGCAGCCAAATTAAAATATATATCTCCAAAATCAGGTTTCATGGAAATAAGCTGTCCTGATGGTGGAAATGGAGGAAGGAATAACTCTTCCCTTGCAACTCATGAGGAAATTGATCCAACTGGGATGATAAGTGTGGTTGCTAATCTACACCTTGGTCAGATCATAACCAAAGTCCACGTAACATGTATCAGTGTCAGGTATTTACTATTATATTCAATGAAAGTTGTATACAGTTAAGCTACTCGAAGATGTTTAAGAATTAATGTAATTCAGATGGCAAAACAAACCATGGCATACTCTACTCAAGCACTCCGATTCCGTGCTGACCAGAAGATTTACCACTGCAGGTCAATTCTAATTTACTACAATTTTACATTTAGTCATTTTCCCCTTTGGTCCATGTCTTCTGAAATTATATTTGTTTTCCAGACTCCTCAATCCCCTATAGTGCGCACAAAAACATACACTAGTTATAATATTGATGAGAATCCAACAGGGACTAATGCAATAGTTGCTGTCCTGGCTCATACTGGGTAAGAAACTGCTTTCGCGTGTAAGAGCTTGTTAATGACACTCTTATTTCATCAGTTATTTCTCTTATTCCTTTTTCTACATATCTGTCTCACAGGTTTGATATGGAAGATGCTATGATTTTAAACAAATCATCTGTGGAGCGGGGGATGTGCCATGGACAAATATACCAGGTTCCCATTCTCTTCTTTTTTGTACTAAACATTCATAAGAAACATATAGGTATAGTGCTTAAGCTCAGTTGCATGAGTTTCCTTTTGATCTGGAACTGTAACAGTGCAACGTAACCTTGTGGTTCTTTATGAAACCTTGTAGTTTCAGCGAGGGGTTAATTAAACATATTACTCAGCATTTCTCTTCTGTGGATTACTTACTCTTGTCCTCATGATCGTGCAGACAGAAGCTATTGATTTGTCAGATCCGAGAAGCCGAACGGGTGGTGGTAATAAAAGTTTTAAGAGGCGTAATGCTGACAAATCCGCTCATTCTTGTATTGATGCTGATGGATTACCATATGTTGGACAGGTAAATCATTTCTTTCTATCCTCTCTATGTACTGTAGGATTCATTCTTTAATTTAGTTTCCAAAGAAAGTGACTTAGCTCTTTGGATGTAATGTGCAGAAAATATATCCAAATGAGACGTATTGTACTATCCATGATGGGGTAACTAACCAATTTAAGGACATGAGGCGAAAAGGCACTGACCCTGTAATCGTTGACTTTGTCTCTCTTGACATGAAAAGCAAGAACCATCCTCAGAAGGTGAGGTTAACTAACTCCTTCAACTACCGCATTAACAGAGTCCCTTTTTGGTTAAATCTAATATTTCAAGGATCATCGCAGGCAAACATTCGATTAGGCATGCCAGGAATCCCATTATCGGTGACAAATTCAGTAGTAGACACGGGCAAAAAGGGTGTTTGCTCCCAACTTTGGCCTGATATTGATATGCCATTTAATGGAGTGACTGGAATGCGTCCTGATCTCATCATTAACCCTCATGCTTTCCCATCAAGAATGACAATTGCTATGCTTTTGGAATCTATTGCTGCTTAAGGTATCCTTAGAAGACCTGTCTGATTCTTAGGTTGCTCAGACAATGATGCTATGCAATTCATCTTCTGTTTTAACCAGCTTACATTTTTGTTCTGGCTGGTAAGTATTTTTAATGTTTATATCCCCCTCGGATATTACAGGGAGGGCAGTTTGCGTGGAGAGTTTGTAGATGCTACACCGTTTCGTGATGCTGTATAAGAAAACAAACGGAGAAGAGGATAGCAAATCCAGTTTACTTGTTGATGATCTTGGTTCCATGTTGAAGCAAAAAGGGTTCAATTACTATGGGACAGAGACATTATACAGTGGGTACTTAGGAGTTCGAGCTAAGTGTGAGATATTTATGGGGCCTGTTTACTACCAAAGTGACTGCGTCACATGGTCTCAGACAGTTCCAGGTTTTTTCATCATCCTGTACACAAAGACCTCCAACTTGCCCTTCTCCATGTTCGAGCTTTTTTTTCTAAGTCATACATTCTCGGCTTGCAGGTTAGATCACAGGTTCAGTTGATCAGCTATACTCGTCAGCCAACAAAGAAGGAAGAGGTGGAGGGATTCGATTTGGTGAAATGGAAAGAGACTCATTTGCTTGCTCATGGAGCTTCCTATCTATTACACGACAGGCTCTCACACCTCATCAGATCACCACATTGCAGATGTGTGTTCGCTGTGTGGAAGCTTGCTCACTTCTTCTGTTGTTGTGAACGTTCAACAGAAGAAGCTGATTCCAGAGATTCGAAAGTTGCCTCCTGGTAGGACTCCAAAGAAGGTCCACTTGCAACTCTTGCAAGACAAGCAAAGGGATGGAAACTGTAGCAATGCCGTATGTGTTCAGGTACTTAGCTGCAGAATTGGCTTCAATGAATATTAAGATGACACTTCAGTAAGCAACAGGGAAGGAAGTTCGACAGTGATAAGGAGTCTAATTATGGGGCCACATGTTGTCATGAATATTGTCTTAAAATTTTGAGGATATAATTAGCAACAAATTATATTCTCTTCTACTACAACTTCTATTAGCATTAGTCAGATCTGACTCTATGTTCTTGCATCTGCGGTGTTAAAGTAGATTGTCTTAAACCAGATATGATTTTGAATTATTCAATACCATTAAACCTTAACATGTTTCAATCAAAATGCCTCTAGTTGTAAATAGCATCATTGCAGTGAGTGTTCTTGAATAAAACTTAAAGAAAATTCTGTAAAAATGTTTCAACTAAATTTCATATTAGCTTTTTAAATACTATAAATTTTTTTGCTATATCCAATCTCAATACTCAACTAATATTTTATTGCTCTTTTATAATATACATTTTTAAAATCGCCTTCATTTTTAATACTAAATTTTTATTATTTTAAACTAAAAATAACTAATAAGTTCAAACAAAATTTAAAAAAATCTCCAAAATCTAAGAGAAAATATGAAAATTTTCTAATTTTATTTTAATATTTTGGAAAAAGGTAAATAAATTAGCGAAATTTTTTTAAATTTTTAAAAAATTAATTTTGAATCTAAAATAATAATTTTATTTTCTATTTCAGAAACAAACTAAATTCAATATTTAAAAATTTAAAATTTTATTATTTTTACAAAATTTAGTTACTTTTATTTTCAAACTATTTAAGATTATAAAAAATTTAGATACTTTTATTTTTCAAACAGAAAATAAAATTAGAAATTTTTGAGATTTATTTTGTAAAATTTAGAGTTTTTTAAGTTTCATTTGAAATTTATGTATTTTAACTAAAATAAACAAAATTTGGGTTTTAAAATGGACATAATTTAAAAATTTGTATATTAAAATAAAAAAAATAATTAGTTGGGGTATTAAACTGGGAAACGAAAAAGTTTGATTATTAAAAAGTTTAATGAAATTTAGTTAAGGTGCCAAGCCCAATGGGTCGAGAGCTGCACCTGGGGATAGCAAGCAGTCCTCGCCTCTCCAACGGCCCATTCACAGCGACTCTGTAGCCCTCAACGGCTCCGCATCAAGATCACTTGAGTGGCCGAAATAGCAAGATGCTCTCTGAGCATGAACCAAGCTTGGTCCAACGTAGTCAAGTCCTACCGTCGCTGAAGATCTGTGACCGTGCCTTAGAACCACGCTGCTCCGAATTGACATCCGTTCCTGGCCAACAACTCAGTGCAGAAAAGGGGAGCAAGCCGCCAGCAGCCTAGGGCTCGGAGCATGGTGTGCCACACTACAGTGGATAACTTCTAGTCTCACGGTCTTGCGACGAGTCGGCTGAGAGACCAGCGGTCCGCATCCATAATCTCCTGGAACTCTCCGTGAGTAGCTCGAGGCTCGCCGGAGAATGGACCCAAGTACATGACTCTCTCGGCTCCGTACGCATGGCTGCTGAGTGGAGCCCTCTGGCTTGGCCACAGCATCCTCATTGTCCACATTCGGCCTGCTTCCCTAAGGACTTCTGGAGAGAGCTTCACGCCTTTTCCGGCGAAGAAGGGGAGGAGAGAACATGTTGTTGAGGCGGCATGCGTTGCGGAAGAAGTAACGTTATCGAGTGTTGTTGTGAGCCAGAAATGGCTGGGTTGTTTCATGAGCTTTTCATCAGTATGTTATAGATATATAAGTCGACATATGGTCTTATTTTAAATATATCAAGCAATTAATATGCTTACTTTTAATATCAAGGTTCTAGTGTTTCTATTGGCCTGTTGAACATATATTTTTGGTGCTGACGTGGTGATGTGATCCTACTTTACCTCGCAAGTTGTTGCTGTTTATGCTTGTAGTGTTACACGGATATGATGAGCTCATCCACGTCATAAGAGCCACGTATACGACTTATCTCTCTAACCTTTTGAAATCCTGAAAGAAACTCATGAATTAAATCAAGCAGTTAGTATAATTCTATATGTACATTTTCATGAACGTTTTATAAACTATATGCTATTGGTCTCGAATATCATGTATACACTTAAATGTTAAATAATGACATCTTGGCTATAGATAGACGAATGAACAAAGTAGTAAACTACAGATTATAAGAAATTGTAACATCTTTAGACTCAGTGTTTCATCAAAAGAGACCAAAACATGATGTAATTGTAATATCCGTTTGTAGCAGCTTCCATATGTTATGTCATGTCAGTATTAATGTTTTGGGGTCCAGATCTATATTATAAAATCATTATAAATTCAATATCCTTTACTTGCTGAGTTATCAAAACATAACACTAAAATTTATTATCTTGAATCTGTTTCTTTATTTTCTCTTTGGAAACTTGTATGTGTGTATGTAAAGAGTGAACATAGCATAAGATTATGATTGTCTGCTAAATATATGAAATTCATTACTAAAATGAGGCTGTTTGTTTAATAGCAAAGTTTCACAAACATCTAAATATCCTTGCAAAGTAAAACGAGGAGATGTATGGGGAAGAGAGCAGCATCACTGAAGTAATTACAGTCATTTATTCTTGAGCCATAGTAGCATAGCGGTGCGAAAATTCTTGCGCTCTCTTCCGTGCCAGTATAGAATGACGAACAGTCTGTCATCATCTTGTAGTAAACTGTTGCATGCACTCAATATGCAGTTGTGCAAGTCTGTTGTTACGTGTCCCACCAGTATGGAGTAGACGTAGACTGAGCAACCACACGTCTGAGGGTTGACGAGAGACATTGTTTTTACTCAGCAGTCCATAAAGCGTACCATGTATGTAGACAGAAAACGGTTTGTACAGAACATTATGATTGTGTGAAGCATGAATTCTCGACGAAAATTACTCGTACGAACCTTGGCTGAAGTAAAGTGAACAACATACATATCATATGTTTTGTTGGTAATCAACATACCATAATCATATTATACGTAAGCACAAAAACAAAGAAACTTGAAGTTATCGGTCAAACAAAGAAAGAAACTTGAGAATTACGCTTTGCCAGTCTTGTAGTAATCCTTGATGGCACGTAGGTGTTTCCAGCACAGCACAAATAAATAAACGTCTGTTGGTGTGAGGTCCCAGAAGATGAGACAAGAGACACATACATGACTGCGTGATTTCACGATGTGCACATGTGCATGCATGATGCATATTGGGCTAATGTGAGTTCGATTTAATTGTGTGTTTGTGTGATTTAGAGTCTGTTAAACCCGATACATAGGACATGTAAATTGCATTCAATATATGCTGCTGCAAGGTCAAAAAGTGTCTGAGACTGGTTGTCAACTAGTAGTTGAATCTGGTAATGGACCTCACTATTGATATATTAATTGATCGAAACCTCATAAACATGAGTGGTTAATGCTTCTCGTACTGCTATTATATATAATGCCTTCTCATAATATCAATATTTTCTTACATCACTAATCTCTATTTCGAGTGTAATAAATCACACATGTTATATACTAAAGAAACACAATGTCAACATGCATTGACCGTAACTATACACACAGTAACTTATTTTTACCTCTATATTAACGATTGTGTGGACTAAATACACACCCTTCCTATTTCCTTCTTATAAGAATTTTCTCTGTATTGACTTATCTTAATAATATTATCTTCTTCTACAGGTATAAATTTACTCAATGTCGATAACAATAAATTATAGAGTTTTTTATAAGTTATCAGCACGATTACTCTTCAATTTGATAAAATTATATGTATCATATTTGACATGCTATAAGACACGTAATCGACTTATTACTCTATATTTGATAATGGTCTTTTAATTTAATTATTTACATATATTAGATGTGGGCGGTATGTCCGTCTCGTAATAAACCTTGATTGCTAAATACATTAATATTGGCTTGGCTGTGCCGCCGCATAATTTGTTTAATGTTATAACGAAAATAATTTTATCACTAGAATAATATTGAAATTGCATGTAATATATTATGATATTATTATATGAATATTTGCTCTACCTATATAAAATATTATGAAATTTACTGAATTGGTTGACTCATTATAATATATTTCAGATTAATTTTTGTTCAAACATTTAATCCCAACAGTCACAAAGATGTTTTTAATATTTACCTTTTTCAAACGGCTATGAACAATATTTTTCATCTATAAATATACACTCATCCTCATTCGTCATTCATCAAAACATTTCATCTCCTCTCAAATATTTCAAATAATTTTCTCCCAATTTTATTTTGAAGAAATATGATTGTAATTTTCGTTGGGTGTACGGTTTTTGTGTTGGAGAATTTACTCTATAGAATTAACATAAATGTGTTACTATGCTTTTTCTAATCAGGTGTTTTTTTGTGTAATTTCTGCATGATTAATGTTAATAATTCATTTTAAATCTATGAAATTCTAATAAAATTTATTATATTGTGTCTTTAGAATCCAATGGCAAACATCGAGAAGCTTCAATTTCCCATTATAGACATTACGGCACCACTATATTTCTTGGGTCACATATCGAACTTCATCTTGAATCTCTTGTTTATCCGAAACCGTTAAAGAGCATAATACTTCAAACGCTCAAGAAAAGGCTAAATCGGTGTCTTCTTAGAAGACACTTGATGAAAATATCATATATGACTATGCCAACATGAGAGATCCTAAGAGCTATGGAAGTTCTGAAGATCGTTCGATCATCAGAAAGACATAGCACTTTAACTTTCTCGGGATGAAGACAGAGTCTGAGATTTCAAGATTTCAACAAAGTGATAAATTAAATAGTTTTGTTAGGAATTGTGACTAAATGAGATATTGTGGTGAAACGATCACCGAATCCCAATGCTTGAAAAGATATACACCATATCCACAGCCACATCACCTGCAACACATATATGTTGCGGGGATATACCAATTTTTTAGATTTGATTGTGGCGCTTCTCATAGAAAAACAAACAACAAGCTCTCATCAAGAATCACATGACTCGTTCAAACTAGTTCCAAAGCGTTCCCGAAGTAAACACATTAGATGCAAAGAACCGATGAAAGAAATAAGATTTTTCGGGGTCATGGTCGTCAAAACTATCGCGGACGTGGAAAAAATACAATCCATATGATAGATATCCTTCAGTGGGTCTCTAAGCAATCCCCTAAGGGAAAAGAACACCAAAGAGCACCTCCCAGAAACGAGAAGAACCTTGTTTCAGATGCGGTTACTAAGGGACATTGGTCTCGCTTATGTCGTACCCATGCACACCTTTGTGCTCTATACAAAGAGTTCGTCAAAGGAAAAAGAAAAGAAGGTAAACTTTGCGGAACATTCTGAGGGTACAACGCACCTCGATGCGTCTGACTTTGTGAATGATTTCGATATCACGGAAGCTTAAAAACCCATCATGTGACTCTTGAGATTCCACAATTATATTATAAATAATTGTTTCTTGTGGGAGATTAATGTATAATTATTGTGTATTTTTCTGCTATTTATGTATAATTAATGTATGTTTAATGATGTATAATATTTATGAATAATGTTATCTTATTGTGTTAATTCTTTTGTTTGTTTCAGAGATGGACATTATAAATGGAGCATCAACCAAAACAATGCTAGAATATTTGTATACCAGATAATGGAACAACGTACACTATTCTGAAACACAAAAAAAAAATTGAACTAAAATCGACAAATATCACTGTTAATACAATATCAGGTCTTGAGACTTGATTGAAGGGATTGGTAAAGCCCATTTCACATTACCTAATGGGACAAAATTCTTGATAAATAACACATTATCTTCTCCAAATTCTAAAAGGTATTCATTGAGTTTTAAAGACATATATCTTCATAGGATTTGATACTCAGTCTGCAACTAAGGATGGAAAAAAAATATATGTATATTACTCTTGAGAAATCGGGAAAACAAAAGGTGTGGAACAAACTACCAAAACTCCATTCTGGTCTGCATCATACATACCATAAGTTCCATTGAATCACATTTGGTGATTAAGGATAATTCTGATGACTTTACACTATGGCATGATTGTCTTGGTCATCGAGGCACCAAAATTGATGCGAAAAATCATTGAGAACTCACATGGTCATTCACTAAAATCCCAAGAAATTTATCAGGGGAATAAAATAACATGTGCTGCGTGTTCTCTAAGAAAGTTGATTATAAGATCATCACCAATTAAAATAGATAAAATGTTACCAAAGTTCCTTAAACGAATTCAAGGGAATATTTGTGAACCTAAACATGCACCTTGTGGACCACTTTATTATTTTATGGTAATGATCGACACACATATAGATGATCACACGTTTGTCTATTTTTCTCTCGAAATATGGCATTTGCGAATTTTTTTATCTCAATAATCAAAGAAAGATCTCAATTTCATGATATCCGATAAAAGAGTTAGACTGGACACGCCGGTGAATTTACTTCTCAATCATTTATTGATTATTGTATGGTAACTGGTATTGCTGTGGAACATCTTGTTGCTCATGTTCATACACAAAAAATTTAGCTGAATCATTAATTAAACGCCTGCAACTGATTGCAAACCATTAGTCATGAGATCAAACTCCCAACCTCTATGTGGGGACATGCTATTTGCATGCAGAAGCACTAATTAGGGTGAGACCGATTGCATATCACAAATACTCCCCAATACATTTAGCATTTGGACGAGAACCAAATATTCTCATCTAAAGATTTTTGGTTGCGCCGTATATGTGCCAATTGCACTTCTCCAACATACAAAGATGAGACCTCAAAGGAGGCTAGGGATATATGTTGGTTGTGATTCCCAATCAATTATACGATACATAGAACCACAAATTAGCAACATATTTACGGCACGTTTTGCTGATTGCCACTTTGATGAAAAGGTATTCCCAGTTATAGGGGAGAAAATAAGCAAGTAGGAAAGGATATCAAGTGGTGTGTACCTCTTTGCTACATCTTGATCCTCTTACTAAACAATCATAATTTAAGGTCCGTCGATTTATGAATTTGCAAAGAATCTCAAATCAACTAGTTGATGCTTTTGCGGACACTAAAACAATAACAAACACATATTACCAGCTGCAAATGCTCCTGTTGTATAGAAATATCACAAGAACATGGAATAGAAGATAATACATGAGATTCTAAAATACGATTGAAGCGTGGTAGACATGTTGGTTCTAAAGATAAGAACCCTAGAAAACGAAAGGAGATGGAAAAACAAAGTCTTTCAAATCTCAAAGGAAATTTTGAAGAAATGAACCATGAAGGTGATGGCAATGATCCTGAAAAATATGAGATTTCTATTAATTACATTCATAACAGAAAAAATATGGAATCGAAAAAAAATGAATAGAATTGATGATGTTTTCTCGTACTTTATTTCAATGGAAATAAGTGAAGAGCAAGATGATCCAGAACCAAAGTCCATTTTAGAATGTCAAAAGAGACAACTGGATAAAATGGAAAGATGCAAAACAAGTTGAAATTGATTCGCTTAACAAACAAGAAGTATTTGGACATATTATAATCACACCGGAAGCGGTGAAACTAGTTGGGTACAAATGGGGTTTTGTTCAGAAACGAAATGAGAAAAACGAAGTAATGAGATACAAGGCTTGTCTTCTAGCTCAAGGATTTTCTCAAAGGCCTGGGATCGATTATGAAAAAACATATTCTCCTGTTATAGATGCAGTCATATTTAGATTTTTGACGAGTCTAGTGGCCAATCAAGATCTAGAGATGCGTCTAATAGATGTTGTTACTGCATATTTGTATGGATCCTTGGACACTGATACTTATATGAGAATTCCTAAAGGATTTAAAATGCCAGAACCATTAATTTCTAAATCTAAAGAAATATGTGCGATAAAATTGCAAAGATCATTATACGACTTAAAAAAATCTGGACGCATGTGGTATAATCGACTTAGTGAGCATTTAACTAAAGAAGAGTATGTAAAAAGTCATATATGCCTATGTATTTTCATTAAGAAACAACATACAAATTTGTGATAATCGCATTATATGTTGATGATCTTAATATTATGGGAACTCAGAAGGAAATACAAAAGACATCAGACTATCTCAAAGGAGAACTTTAGATTAAAGAGCTCAGACAGACAAAATATTATCTTGGTCTATAAATTGAGCATTCTCAAAATGGTGTATTTGTGCATCAATCCACATATACTAAAAGAATATTGAAACATTTTAACATGGAAAAATCAACTCCTCTTAGTACTCTGATGGTTGTAAGATCACTTAACGTTGAAAATGATCCATTTCGATAATCTGCAGAAAATGAAGAGATACTTGGTCCTGAGAGAGCGTTGATGTACCTTGCGAACCGCACACGGCCTGATATATCATTTGCTGTTAATATTTGGCAAGATTCATCTCATCTTCCACACGAAGACAATGAAATGGAATTAAACATATCTTTTGTTATCTCCAATGGACTATTGATTTAGGCTTGTTTTATCCTAAATACTCAAAAGGCCAAATGATTGGTTTTGAAGATGCAAGATATCGTTCAGATCCAAACAAAGCTGGTTCTCAAACATGATACATTTTTACAATCGGAGACACTACTATATCTTGGCGTTCTCAGAAACAAACGCTCGTGGACACCTCTTCAAATCACGCTGATATTATTGCACTGCATGAAGCAAGTAGAGATTGTGTATGGTTAAGATCAATAATCCAATACATCTGTACAAGTAGTGGGATTGACGAAAATACGGAGCCAACTATCCTATATGAAAATAATGCGGCATGTGTTACTCAAACGAAGGAAGAATATATCATAAGCGATCATGATGAAACATATACATCTGAAGTTCTTCTCTTACACTTAAGAGCTCGAGAAGAATGAATAGATTGAAATAAGATATTTTCGATCATGTGACAATGCAGTTGACCTCTTCACAAAATCACTTCCTACTTTGGTATTCAAGAAACATGTCCATAACATTGGAATAGGTCATCAAAAGGACCTATGATTGCTCATTCGAGGGGAGCTTACATGGTTGTACTCTTTTTACCTTACTATGGTATTTCCCACTGGATTTTTTCAAGAAATGTTTTTAACGAGGCAACAAAGACGTTAAGCAAGAGACGATAGTGAAACTGATCTCCAATGGGGAGTGTTATAAACGTGAAAGAAACATAATGTCAACAACGCACGCACCGACTTGAAATTTACGTGTGAATAAAAATTATGTGGAGCCCAGCATCACTATGCATGCACAATAACTTTTTTTATCTCTATATAAACGATCGTTTGTGATCGAATAAATACATACCCTTCTCTTCTCCCTCTGTATAAGAATTTTCTCTGTATTGACTTATCTTATATAAGTATTATCTTATTTCTATGGGTATAATATTTTACCTTTATTTAAATTTCTCGATAGAATAAATTTATAAGTCTTTTTATAACAACACAAAAGCAAAGTAGTGTTACCGTTTAAAGTATATGACATTACACAACTTGTGGTCTCAAAATGTTTTAGCTGCAATGAAAGAGTCAGAGAAAAAACAAATGGACTAGAGACTGTCACACAGACCAATAAACGATACGGCTTATTTGCTATCTAACCAAATTTGGAAATGAAATTAAGTAGATGACAATGATTTTGTCATAATAAAGAATCTAACATTAACATCTAATGTGAGCCGGTTATGCTTTTCCTATTTGCAGTTACCCGGTAAGCATAATGTATCACAAATAATATATGATCAGGAGTGACCGATATTATCCCATATGAAAGAAGAAAGAGACATCCACATTGCATATTTGTTGAGCATATATGCAGTGAGTGTTCTATTCTATACCGTTGAAGTAGTATAGGAGGGCTTAAAGCAAACTCACAATCCTTAAATACTAAACATTATTCTAACCCCAACTCCAAAATACTAAACCCTAAATCCTAATTACTAAATCATGAACCCTAATATAAACTATGATCATGTAACTGAATGACAGTAAAATGAATAGATAAAATAAGATTTTTAGTAAAGAATGTATTCTATATCACTTAAATAGTCTAGGACTCTAAAACCCACACACAACTCCTAAATATTAAACTCAGTCTCAACTTTTGAATACTAAACCCTAAACCATTATCATTAAACCTAAACACTAATCAGTAAACCCTAAACCCAAATATAAACCTTAAACTCAAATAGAATGGAATAAAATACCTAGTATAGAATATATTGGTGAAATTATGAAATGTCTATGATTGCATGATAGAAATTAATGTTGTCCCAACCATACCCTCTCACCTTCTAAATACTAAACCCTAAAACCTAAACCCAAATATCAAAATCTAAAAAACACATAATATTATGTAACATTAAGTTCTATTATGAAATGTTAAACTATACAATATAGATCATAGTACGATTTTTTACATGTTCAAAACATGTAACGATAGTTATAACTTAAGAAAATTACAAATTATATTTCCAAACAAAATAGAACACTCTTTATTAGATGTCAAATGGAACGAAACATGATAAAATAGTATAGTAACAACATATATCGCATTACATAACATGAATATAATAAACATAACACATTGTTTTACATTTCTATTCTATATTTATATAATAGAATAGAACGCCATTTAACAAAAATTGTTCATCTTCTCCGATCAATTCTGGATCATCATGGCGACAAAAGATAAGTGCATCTGACGACATCAGTGGAGATAGTATATGTAACTGCCTAGTAAAACAAAGAGATTATGATGATTGAGCAAGAGTTGACGAATCTCGCCGTGTCACCGTTAACGTTGTCGGCAACTCCATAGATTTCAGATGTAGTGAAGCTTGTTAGTAGTCAAGCGAACATACGATCATCTCCTAGGCAAATTACTTCAGAAATGGTTTTGGTGGTCACACGATGAATAAATAATAGAAGAGAAACTATTCACTTTTTTACGAGTTATGTAAATCTCAAAAAGCCACAATATATTTGTCTTTGGTAGTTATTGTTATTTTAGTTTACTTTTTATTTGCAGATTTTACCGGTTATGGAAAAAGACAAATTAATATTATTATATAAAAAACGTACCATATATTGGTGTATTAGGATAATTGATTATTGAGTGAATTATAGAGTGTTTGAATATACATCCCAATTTCCCTAAACGATAAACCCCAAATCTCAAAAGCCAATGAATGAAGAGATAAAGATTACTCCACGGATAACAAACGTTACTCACAATATCTCTATTTAATCCAACATATCCTAACATTTTCAATCACTCTCACTCACAAGTTAGTCAACAAAAAAAACCAAAAAAAAAAAACAAGAATTATCAATGGTCGCCTCAACAATGGCTCTCTCGTCCCCTGCCTTCCCCGGAAAGGCCGTGAAGCTCTCCCTCGTTGTACCATGGGCTGCTCCAGCCACTGTGGTTATAACCGGAACCTTGTAAGCTAGAGCCATTTGTCTGAGCTGTCTCCCATCTATCTGATCAAGAGCATCACCCGAGCTCGTGATCAACATCAGATGAATCTGACCATTAGCCACCATATCAGCAGCATGTGGCCTTCCTTCATGCAACTTAAACACTCTCTCCACGGGAATGCCTTTCAGTTCCAAGAAATGAGTTTTTCCCAAGGTTGAAACGATCTGAACCCTAGGTTGAGGAAGGACACTGCGATTTTCTCCAGGTCCGGTTTGCTCAGATCGTTTAAGCTAAGGAAGACTGTACTCGTTAAAGGTAGTTTCTGACCTGCAGCAATCTGAGCCATTGCAGACACGCTTGGGAACTCTGAACTAATGCTCATCACTTCACATGTGCGTCTCATCTCTGGGCCGAGAATCACATCACACCCTTGGAACTTCTCAAACGGGAAAACGGCTTCTTTCACAGAGATGTGTTTAGGGATGACTTCTTCTTCAAAGTTAAGATCTCTGAGAGATTTTCCCGACATGACCAGTGTTGCATACTTGGCAAGAGGGTGACCAATGGCTTTTGAGACAAAATGGACAGTACGGGAAGCTCGGGGGTTAGCTTCAAGCAAGAACACATCCCCAGATGATGTGATTGCGTACTGACAGTTCATCAGGCCACAAACATTTAGCTTCTTAGCCAACTTAGTGGTCCATGACCAGATTGTTTCCAAACAAGAAGATGAAATGGTTTGTGTCGGAAGCATACAAGCCGAGTCACCAGAGTGCACACCAGCTTGTTCAATATGCTCCATTATTCCACCAATCACCACATTTCCATAGGAATCAGTAAGGGTATCAACATCAATCTCAATAGCATCAGAGAGATACCTGTCTACCAAAACAAGTCTCTCTGGATCAACTTCAACTGCATTCTCTAAATAGGTTATAAGTTTACTGTCAGCATACACAATCTCCATTGCTCGTCCACCTAGAATATAAGGTCTTACCACAACAGGGTAGCCTATCTCTTTTGCTATGGCTAATGCATCAGCTTCACTCTTTGCAATGCCTCCCTTGGGCTGCTCAATCTTCAGCTCGTTGAGAATTGCATTGAGCCTCTCTCTGTCTTCAGCTGCATCAACGGAGTCAGGTGATGTAACCCAGATGCGAACAGGTCCTGCTCCACTCAAGCTCATGGGCTTGTGCTAAACCAAATAATGTTTGCTCTGTAGTTGATGGCAGAGCGGAAGAAGAATCTGGGATCGGAGAGCTTGGAAGAGACGAAGATGGTGTAGGACCATGATTTCTACGATATGGCAAACTGAATAATTTGTTTATATAATAATAAAAAAAGAAATAAAATATACAATATTTGATACCAAAATTTGATGAACAAAGAATGATTTAGTGTGGAGGCGAGACACTCTTTCCTTAATTCTTAAATTGCCCGCAGTGTGACGGTGTTTACGCAATCAGAATCCCAGGATACAACCACACTTCGACATTCCTGCATCACTCAGAATAGAAGCTAACGAACCTAATTTTGTGTTGTACTCTCAGACACAAAATAAAAAAATTACTAGCATAACTATTCTAAGTGGGAGAGAGTAAACTTTGTTGTTGAATGTTTTTGTCCATTTTTCTATAATGCTAACAAGCCTTTATATAGAAAAATAATGAGAAGCACAAGTTACATTTTCAACATAAAAATGAAACTTCCATGGTGCACTAATGGAGACATCAATTCTTGTCAATTATTATGTGAATTTATTTCACATTTTGACCAAGAAATTAAAGAGTAAAATTATTATTGTTTGACCAATTCAAACAAATAATATATTTTAAAAATGGATTTCTTTTTTATATTATATCAATATAAAGATCAACATATATTTGGTTTATAAGATTATGTTAATGAACATGAAGTCCAACTAACAAATCAAAACCCAAATCCAATCAATATCCAATGTGTATATTTGCTACTTTGTATAAGTTTCTCAAATCACACACATTGGACCTCCATTTCTCATTCAAATAAAACTCATTTTTGACATATGAATATATTATTCATCATGTTCAAAAAATAGTTCCAACAATCCCCCACATGAATAGAAATGACTCTAAACACTAGACGACTCGATAGACTTGACCTTCTAGACAAGACTCGATAAGACTCGATAAAGACTTAACTAAGGACTTTTGAGAGTACAAGCGAGAAATTCACTGCATGATGAGTTGGTAGCATTTTTCAGCCTTGAACCAGTCATTGTTAATAGCTATCGGATTTACTCGGCCACGTAGTGAACATGATGTTTTGAACCACCCGGGCTTTGATGTAAACCTAGACAATAACTATAACACAGTTTCATTCTCTCACAAAACTAGGTTCTCTGTTGTGTTCATTTTGGCCGTGAACAGTCCTGGTTAATCATGAGTGAACTTGGAGAATATAGCATTTCCTTCATTCTCCTAGAAACGGCCCAATTTCACACTCATAAGGTGATTTGCCATTAACTTTGTTTAGAGGAGTATCATGTACTACTCCATTCATATCTCAAAGTTATGGACACAAATCATTAAAAGCAAATGCTTATCCTCTATTCCTTACATGTAGCACTGTTTAATCATCCTAGGAACTGAGTATAGACCGAAGTCTTACAGTGCTTTGGGCAGATTTAGTTTGACTTAGTTGTCTCCTTGAACCTATTTCTTGGGATCTCCAGTCATTTAGGTAGAGTTACCGCCAAACCTCATCTTAATTCACAGGCATTAACCCATTCCTTTTGATGATATAACAATATGATCTCATGACACACCTTTAATATAAGGATCCTAGGTTGTCATCATAATGAACATAATCTCTTGAGATTAGTCGAGATCAATTGTTTAATGATTTTTGTCATCTTTTTTTCCAAGATACAACCAACCATTATATACAAAACTTAGTGCATGACATTAGTTTTTTTTTAAAAAAAAAAAAAAATATATTGTGATAATTATCACTAAGTTCATGTGACCTCTTGCCAATGACTTTATATGGTAAGCAAAGCTTCCCCCACATTTCTTGAAATAACTCAAAATATGCATATTTTCATTTAACATCTCTTAAGAGTTTAGAAAAATTGATCTACAACTCCTTCAGATTTAAATGAATAAAAAGCAAGTTCAAAAGTATTACAACTTTTTAAAATAAAATAAAATGTATCTCAATCTTAGAAATTCATATTTTATATACAACTATTTTCATAGTTCTCTCAAGTCGATTTATAAATCCAACTTGTATTTTTTTTTTGAATTTCTTTCAACAATATTATTTGCTTTGTAGCAAATATACATATCATTACAAGATATTATTTATGGCATCAAAACCACTATTCTCTTTGGTTTTTTTCAACCATATTGACTTTAGAAACTACAATATACATGTCAGTTTCAGTCATAATAATATGAGATTTCTCATTTTTTTTTTCTCATAGTCAATCTTTATACGACTCACATTAAAGCATTGACAAAATATGAATGTTTTGATCATTATCAACAACATTATATTTTCTATGACAAACGATTCATATATGGCTGACCTCTCCTAAACTTAATTTGGGGCGTCGACTCACGAATTCATTCCCATGTATTCCATTTGATATCATAAGATCGAAATGTTTATAATATTTTTTATGATACTTAAACTCGATTCACCACTGGATTAATACCAAAACTCCACCGATCAATTTACTGGTGTTATCTCCATCAGCTATAAAACATTTATTTATAACCTTGCAGAAAAAAAAACATCATTAGTGTCAATTCATAAAAGAATTAATGACATTTGACCCATAGATAAATTTACAAAATGGTCAATTTAGACTATGAAAAATAAAATGTAACTGCAAACATTATGCTTTATAATTAAAACATAAAATTAAAGCAATAACACATATTTGACCAAAGAACAAATCTTAACAATAAGCAATTAATAATAGTCAAAGCATGAGACCAAAAGTTATCATCTAGTCATTTGTAAAATGATTACGCCAAGAACAATGCAACTAAAGTAATTTAGCTTAATGAAATGAACAATGATCATGCTTGCTAAATTATATTTTTCATCAAAGATCATAATGATTTTAGTTTAGGATTCAAACTCAAAAATGCATGCAATGATCGATCTGAAAAGATCATAATTATTTTATTTTTCATCACCATGAATTCTCGAGATCCTGTTTCATGATAGAAAAACACTGAACAAATTATCAGTTTTTCGTTAGTATAATAACGAAAAATTTAAGAATTAAGATTGTAGGACCATGATTTCTACGATATGGGCAAACTGAATAATTTATTTATATAATAATAAAAAAATAAATAAAATATACAATATTTGATACCAAAATTTGATGAACAAAGAATGATTTCGTGTGGAGGCGAGACACTCTTTCCTTAATTCTTAAATTGCCCACAGTGTGGACGGTGTTTACGCAATCAGAATCCAGGATACACCAACACTTCGACTATTCCTGCATCACTCAGAATAGAAGCTAACGAACCTATTTTGTGTTGTACTCTCAGACACAAAATAAAAAAAATTACTAGCATAACTATTCTAAGTGGGAGAGAGTAAACTTTTGTTGTTGAATGTTTTTGTCCATTTTTTCTATAATGCTAACAAGCCTTTATATAAAAAATAATGAGAAGCACAAGTTACATTTTCAACATAAAAATGAAACTTCCATGGTGCACTAATGGAGACATCAATTCTTGTCAATTATTATGTGAATTTATTTCACATTTTGACCAAGAAATTAAAGAGTAAATTATTATTGTTTGACCAATTCAAACAAATAATATATTTTAAAAATGGATTTCTTTTTTATATTATATCAATATAAAAGATCAACATATATTTGGTTTATAAGATTATGTTAATGAACATGAAGTCCAACTAACAAATCAAAACCCAAATCCAATCAATATCCAATGTGTATATTTGCTACTTTGTATAAGTTCTCAAATCACACACATTGGACCTCCATTTCCCATTCAAATAAAACTCATTTTTGACATATGAATATATTATTCATCATGTTCAAAAAATAGTTCCAACAGATGGAAGAGAGGTCTAAGCAATGGCTGCTCATTTTTTGTTTCTTCTTGTCTCTTCTCTCTGTCGGCTTTCTGCACTAGAGAGTGATGAGACAAGTGAAGAGTTATTAAGTTTTCCAGAGTTTTTCGGGTTTTTTTTGCTACTAATTTTTGTATCTTATTTATTTATTTGAGGAAATTAGCATCTAATACTAAAAATGGAATATCCTCAATAGTGAAGGTGTCTATCTCAACAAATAAATTCCTCCAATAAAATCAACTAAACTTACATGTCATCTGTTATAACATTCATATACGTACTCACCAATCTCTTCATTCTCGCACGAGCTTTTATTGTTATCTCTTTGTTTTCCCATAAAAAAGCCCCCAAATAAACATATTTTGGCATTAGCTCTATTTAATCTAACTAATTTAATCGTTTGATTAGCCACTCAAAATGACGCCCATACATATCTTCAAAGGTCTCGAACTAAGCCATATACTCAAGTAGAAGAGACAAGGTAAATTTTGGATTAACACTTCTACTGCTACGCATTTTCTGATCATTGTTTTACATATATGTCTAAGATTTGACCATTCTAGATCGGAGACGAGAGATGGATTTTAGTCCTACCATTCACAAACCATCCATCTCATCCGATATCTACGTTGATGTAAGTCAATCTTTTAAATTTTCATCACTAATTAATCTGGGTTTATCTCTTAGAAAATGCGCTTTAATCCTCTAAACTATCTATATTTTTACATTTAAATATATATTATAAATTTTTATCTTGGTTTTGTGATTTTTATCTCATATAAGTGCTGGTTCAGATTTTTGATGTTTTTAGTTGTTGTTTTGAGATCTCAGATCAAATTTGTCTCTAAAGTTTGATATCACTATGATTTCGCTCGCAAAAGCTCCTTCAACGCTTCTCCTTTTACCAAGAAGATAATCTCGCTCTTTGGTTTAGAACAAGAACAAAAGGACAACGTGGAAATATACGACACGAGAATCATTGGTGTGGTTAACAATACCATTTACTTAGAAGAGAAAAGGTAACCAATTCATCGTTCGTTAGATCTTGGATATTTTAAAGTTTAAATTTCTTAAATCTTTTATCATTATCTCTCTGAGAATTTTGAAGTTATAGGTTAGCTGTTTCAAGAAAAGTAATGTTACAGAGTTCAATTTGTACTGGTGTTTGCTAGCTTGTGATATGCATCAGATGTTATATATTATCTAACTTTGTAATTATATTTGTTTGGCTTATAATATTATTAGTATAGAATTTATAATTTTATTTTGTAACAATTTATTAAAAAAAAATATTATTAAGTAACAATATTAATTTACAAAAAATTTGGATTTATTTCTAATTTTGAAATATATGTGGAAAGTAAGTTAAGCTCGACATATGTAATAGATAATCAAAATTTTGGGATATTTTAAAAGTATGTTACATAATTTTGACCTTTTTATAAAGCAAAAATTAATTAATTTTTAATTATTTTATGATAGTTAAAATTTTAATTAAATAATTTTCTAAAATATATTTTAAAAAGATTCTAAAAGATTTTAAACGATTTCTTAGAATCTTCAGAAAAATATTTATTTGTATTTTAAATAAAAATTAAAATATATGAAAATATATTATAATTATGTTATGAAAAATTTAAAATTTTTTTAAGTATAATCCAAATTAAAAAATCACACATGAAAGAAGTTATAATGTTTGTGTAGCTTATAGTATTATGGGGGATTTGCTAAAAACAACCTAAAATTTCATATTAAACCTATAAGTGTACCCCAATTTCAATCAAATGCAAAACCAACCTACAAGGGTGATAAAACTACTATTTAACCCTTATGACCAAACAAAAAACAGAAGTGTATTTTACGTTTTTATCCTTTGTTAGTCTACACGTAACAGAAAGAAGTCTACATATATGTAGACCTCGTACGAAGTCTATTCATTCGGTAGACTTGTTATGTAGTCTATACCATAATTTTATCTAATAATTTAATTTTAAAAATGTATAAAATAATTGTTGTAATATTTTTAACTAATCATTAATATAATGGATAATATGAAGTAAAAAAATTAAATTTTATATAATTAAACATTTTTAAGGAACATTTAGGGTTTGAGATTTTTGGTTAAGGGGTTCGTAGACATATTATAAAGTCTACATATATGTAGACCTTTTTTTTAGTCTACACACAATTTAACCTAACCGGATTTAACCAATATAATTTGATGATCAAATAAAATATTTACGGTTTGAGATTTGTGGTTAAGGGGTTCGTAGACATATTATAAAGTCTACATATATGTAGATCTTTTTTCAGTCTACACACAATTTAACCTAACGAATTTAACCAATATAATTTGATGATCAAATAAAACATTTACGGTTTGAGATTTGTGGTTAAGGGGTTCGTAGACATATTATAAAGTCTACATATATGTAGACCTTTTTTTCAGTCTACACACAATTTAACCTAGTATATAAATACGATTTCTCAAGCTTTTCAGGTAAAAAAAAACTAATCTTCGCCGTATCTCTCTCTAGGCGATTTCCGGCGATATTTCCGGCGAACTCGATCCACGCAGTTTCCCATCCGCTTCGTCTCTGTCTCCTCCATCGCTCTGGTAAGTTAAATGTCTCTTTTTACCTCTCTGTTGATAAAAAGTGACCACCTTTACCTTTTTCTCTTTTCAGATCTGAGCCGGCGACTTCTAAGGAACGGTGCTTCTCGTCCAAATCTCTGCTTCCGGTCAGTATCATGGCTTCTACTTCATCTCTCTGTCCTAGCCAGCAAGGGACTGTGCTTCATCTTCCAACGTACGTCTCTCTGTCATCTCTATCTCTTGTTTAACTAATAACCTAACAAGCTCATCCTTGTTTACTAACCTTTTAGTTTCTTTTGATTCAGATCTGAGTCGGTCAGTCTTAGATCCATTTCTCTAACGAGCATTGCATCCTCTCTAATCCATTTCTCTGCTTCCGGTGAGTCTACTTCATTTTGAAGTGTAGTATGAAGTTTCGAATTTGTAGACTGAAATTTTGAATTTGTAGACTGAAATTTTGAATTTGTAGACTGATATTTTGAATTTGTAGACTGATATTTTGAATTTGTAGACTGATATTTTGAATTTTGTAAACTGATATTTTGAATTTGTAGACTTCTCATGTAAACTGATGTTTTGAATTTGTAGTACACTGATGTTTGAATTTATAGGCTTCTCGTGTAGGCTTTATTTTAAATTGTAGACTTCTCGTGTAGAATGCACTTATATAATTCTTTGTTTGTGTCTTCTTGGTGCATGTTACAAAATGGATAAGTCTGATTTCCTATCGAGGTTGTATACTCTAGGGAGGAGCTCAAGAACTGTGAGTAAGAGACGGTTGTATCAGGCTTTTGTACCAGACATATGGTTGTAACAAACTTATGTAATTTGCTTGCAGCAGACTTAAGTATTAGTCTTCTTTTACAGAAGACTTTTATAGAAGTCTGGTACTCGACTATATATCAAATATCATCATTTGTATCAGTATAATACTCTTCTTTCAGAGATTTTAATTCATATTCGACCAAAAGTACAATTCCAATACAATCCAGAGATTTACATATTAGTCTTCCTTTATAAGAGACTTAAAAAGAAGTCTAACTTTTGTTCAAGAAGACTAACATGTTGGTCTGCACGACAGAAAGTAACATTAGAACTCAAAGTAATAGAAAAATTAAGACATACGATTTCAAAGAAAGTTCATCAAATAAGACAACATCCAAAGCGACAATACAACTGATAAGTTAATACATAAGACATAAGACAACATCCAAAGCAATAAACACCATCCAAAGCAATAATACAATTGATCAATTCAACACATAAGAGATAATACATAAGACAACATCCAAAGCAGTAAGACAACACTGGTTTAACTTAGACAGTTTGGATGTGACCTCGTTGTTTGCACTTTTACAATTAATATAGACTTACTAATATGTCTACAATTGTTTCCTAGCAATATAGCAAAATCAAAAGTATTATACTTTCATAATTACAACATTTTTTCTATCCAAAATCACTCAAACCCATTAGGATTAACTATTACACACTTTCAAACGAAAAAATTGTGAAAAAATTTAATGCATAGTACACAAATTAACTTTTAATGTAAATTTCAAAATAGACTCCATGTTCAGTCTACAACGTGGTAGACTTTCTTTTCAGTTTACATCCGTAGACGGTCAGATAGGTCTACTTTTTGGGTTAGTTTTTGCAATTGACCATTTTACGGGTTACTTTTTATAGTTGAAAAAAAGTTGTGATTTTATATATGCAAGACTTCGTTTTCAGTCTACAATTCAAAAAGGTTAGTTTTCGCTATTGACCAGAATTTTCCAGGATTTGACTTTCAGAGGTAGACTAAATATACAGTCTACATGTTTTAATTTTTTTGAATGAGGTTAGTTTTGCAATTGACTATGTTTGACTTTTTAGGGGGTAGACTGAAATGAACGTCTACAGATTTGCAGACTTCGCAAGAAGTCTACTCTCAAATCCGACGAGTCAGTTTTGCATTTGACCAAAATAAAAAATAGACTTCACGGGTAGTCTACATTTTTTTTTTCGGGAAGAGAAGACTGCATATGAAGTCTACATATTAAAAAAAAATATTTTTAAAAAGTTTTAGTCAAACACAAAACTAACCTTTTCAACGCAGTCAAAATTTTGGTCAAATGCAAAACTGACCTCTTCGTAGACTTATGTTAAAGTCTACTCTTCATAGACTTATGTTGAAGTCTACTTATGAAAAGTCAAAAGTTCATTCAAATGCAAAACTAACCTCTTTTGCGTAGTCGTCTTTGTAGGTCTACGTACTTTTTTGTTTTGTTGTCAAAGGTTAAGATGTAGACTGTCGGGGAAGGCTACGTTACAAAAAAAATCCGTTTAGTCAATTGCAAAACTGACCTGTGCGTTGACAAATAGACTGCATTGTATGTTTACATAAGAGCGTAGACATATAAAACAGTCTACTATCGCGACACAGATCTGAGAAATGACTTAAACCATGAAAATAGTTACCTTTTTGCAGTGTGAAGCTCATTTCCAGCCTTTTCAACCGTCCAAACTCCAATAATGACCAAATGAAACATTTTTGACGATTCACAAGTGAAAAACACGAAATTATGAAGTTTATGATTATGAAAATGAAGGTTAAGAGAGATTTTTAGATGGAAATGTAGAGAAAATGAGAGGAAATGAAGATTTGCTTGTTTAGAATGAGAAGAAAGTGGTTGAAAATTCAATTTTAAAAGCTTTAAGAGATTAAAAATGGTGGTTGAAAAATATTGATGATGATGGCATAGTTGTAATTAAGAAGAAATGTTTAGGGTGTATTTGATTTTTTGTATTTTTTGAAATTAATAAATAAATAAATAATAATGGCAAATTTGTAAATAATTCAAAAACTTATGGGTATTATGGAAAATTCAATGATGAATAGTAACTACAAAAAAAAAGAGGTTGGTTTTAGGTTTGACTTGAAATTTTAGGTTGTTTTTGAAAAACCCCCTAGTATTATTAGTATAAAATATATAAATTTTATATTTTGTAATAACTTTTTTAAAAAAAATTATTATGTAACAATATCAATTTAAATATTTTTTTTTTATTTCTAAATTTTAAATACATGTAGAAATTAAACTAAGTTGGAGATACATAGTAAAGAAGTAATTTTTTTGCGATACTATTAAAAGTATTTTACATAATTTGGAATTTTTTGATAAATAAAAAATGAATTATTTTTTAATTACTTTATGATAATTAAAAAATTTAATTAACTAATTTTTTAAAATATATTTTAAAAAAATTCTAAAAGATTATAAAAGATTCTTCTTAGAATCTTAATCAAAATATTTATTTGTATTTCAAATTAAAATGAATAGATATTATAATTTTGATATATAAAAATTAGTAAAATTCTAAGGATGTTCTAAACTAAAAAATCACACATGAAAGAAGTCATGACTTCTATTTTAATAGTATAGATTATGAACTTCACTTCTTTGATTATTGAGCATTGGCTTATTATTTAAATCATTTTGAAGATTTTATTTTTTCAATCAAATTACATCATGTATGATTTTCTATTTAGACAAACTACTCACCAAATATTACAACAAGGTCCGGAAGTAAAGGGAATTCCTAAAAAATATTCTAATATAAGCTTTGCAGGGTTGCTTTATTCGGCAATAAAGAAACAGTCCCAATTTAAAACGGTTAAGATAATTTTATATAGAGTGGTTATATTTCGTTCATGGGTCTTCCTTTGGCACATGTATGTATTAATATGAATATATTGATTGACCTTGATCCAAACTTAAGCTCATAAATCATAATGCTCTGAAAAGTTCAGTTTCTATTTCCTACATCTAAACATACTTGACTAATTGCTAAATTTTGAAAAATGAGGAAAATATAACACAACTCTACCATCTCTTCTCTAATCATATGGCTACCGATTTGGTTTTCACTTCAGATCGAGACCATTGCTTTCGAAGCAGCGATACTTGCTTTTTGTGTTGCTTCTTCTTTTTTAGGTCGATATCTATAGAAATTTTCATTACTTACTACGGTTCCATCTTCAGACTCATTTGCCGCTTCTCATTGATATTTCATTTGTCATACATTTTACGTATTGAAATTCGGGAACAAATTTCTATTAAAAGATGAATGAGAAATACAAACTTGAATAACATCATATATTACTTATACTATAAGTTTATATTTATAATAAAGATTTACCAAAATACAGTAAATCGGTTAATACATTCAGAGAAAATTAAATTTTAATTTAAAGATTTTCCTAGGGATCGTCTTAATTAAAATGATATGGATTCAAATGTATGCAAATGTTTTTTCAAAAAAATATATGCAAATATGTGTTGTGTATATTCAAATGCAATTCTATAATAACCTAGATCGTGCCCAGAGAATGTGTGTTGTATATTTTTATTTCCAATATTTGTGAATTTTTCATTACGAGTAATCAATAAACAATAAAACTTTGATTAGAATGCAGTTGTAAAAATAATTTACTGGCTCCATATATGGTTGGATATGGGTCTATCGTTTACAACATATTCCAATATCCAAAGAGAGAAAGTTCATTTGTATATTGCACTTCATTTGAAAATTAGTTTGTGTAATTCCATAATTCCAGGATATCATCAAATTAATAATAAAAAATATTAAATATAACGTTTTTGCAATTAAAAGAAAATATTCAAACTTTCATATTCTTACGTATTACTTTTAGAAATAACAGTTCCACTGATAAAAATGGCATTCATAAATCTTATAGCACAAAAAACAGAAATATAGAAGGAAAACTCTATGAAATTCATACTATCAATTGATTTGAGTTTAAGCTTATAATTTTAGCTTTTGGATGTAATAATATTTCAAATAGTATAGTATTGTGTTCAATTAGTATTTAACTTTTGAATTCTAATAATTTAAACTTCTTTTTATAGTTTCTATTTTTTAAAATTCACAATATATATGTACACATTATACATCTTAAAATATAAATAAAAAATATAGACATAGCTGAAGTACAAATTTATGTCAATAACCCGGGCGTAACCCGGGAAAATCTCTAGTAGTCTTAAATTTCCAAAATTTGAAGTACTACAATGCTTACATATGTTTTGCAAGACATTTCTATATGTTTGGATAAAAGTTTTACTTTTATCTTTCAGTTGAATTTTTTTTTTTTTCAACTAGTTGAAAATATTTAATTTTATTAATTTTGACAAACGTTTTGTACATAAATATTCATTTATTTATTACATTATCAGCTGTTTTTTTATCTTTAATGTTTTTCATTGTTAAGATTTTGTAACGCTTTTTAGAAAATTACAAACTACACAGACAACAAGTGTTTAATAAAAAAGAAGAAAATTACAAACTACACAAATTTAGGGGCCATTGTTTTGAGTCTTTTGACATATATGAAATACTTATTCGGATAAAAAAAAATACAACTCAAGAAGAGAAGAGGAGAAGAGGATTTTGGATGTGTTTTGTTTTAATGTTTAATTTGTAAGAAAGATAAATTGGATTTTGGATGTGTTTTGTTTTGCAATTTTCTCTAGAGGCATGTCAAGATATGATTGGTTAGAAATGCAACAACTTTTTTTCTTTATCCACTATCGTGAAACTTTCAGTGAGTTGAATCTGCTAATGGTGTTCGTACTCAATAGCATAGCAACTTTGGTTATATATATTGGCATACGTGCAATTAGTCAAAAGCTATATTTGAAATCTTGTCTCTTGTGTATTTACTCAAAAAACTCATCATCTCAAGATCTATGAAAAATGAAGAAAGGAGTTGCAAAAGATGAGGGAGAGCGGTGTTGACACTATTGGAATCCATGATGTGTAGGGGTGATATTTGTTTGTATGTAACCTTATCGGCTTATCCAACTTCTAGATGTATGCACACCAAAGGTAGTCAACCAAACACATTTACTTTAGTATGAAAGTGAAGCATAGACTGGTCGTATGGTGGTTCCGAAGCTTTAGGAATAAGTTTTTGTTTTTACTTGCTGAATAAGTCATCCTATTTCTTAGGAACGTAGTTGTTAAGCGTAGAGCTTTTCAACGTTAGTTGTTGCTTCTGTTTTCTATTTAAATCATGTATTGCTTTCAAGTATCAATAAAAGAATTATTCAGCTTATCTCTCTCGTTAGCTTTTACATTCTATAAACTACAAGTGGTATCAGAGCTTGTCCTCTAACTGAGATACAAGTTCAAGTGTGTGAGAGAAAAATGAGTGACAAAGATGCATCTCTAAGCATACCCAAATTTGATGGTGATTATGAGCATTGGGCTATGCTTATGGAGAATCTTCTGAGATCCAAAGAATGGTGGGAGCTCGTTGAGGATGGTGTTACACAAACGGAGAGAAACGTGATCTTGACGGAGCACAACGAACCGAGATTGCAGAACAGAAACTGAAGGATTTGAAGGTGAAAAATTATCTCTTTGCGTCTATTGACAAAACAATTCTATAAGACCATCGTAAAGAAGGAGACTGCAAAGGACATTTGGGAGTCTATGAAGGTGAAGTATCAGGGGAATAAGAGGGTTCAAAGCGCACAACTTCAAAGACTCAGAAGGAACTTTGAGGTATTGGAGATGAGAGAAGGAGACTCCATCACAGAGTATTTCTCTAGAGTAATGATGGTGGCCAACGATATGAGGAATTTGGGAGAGGAGATGCCTGATCATAAAATCGTGGAGAAGATACTCAGGACACTTGTGGAGAAATTCACATATCTTGTGTGTGCAATAGAGGAGTCAAAGGACATTAAGGAGGCTGACCCGTTGATGAGTTACAAAGCTCATTACTTGTGCACGAGCAGAACCTCAGCAAACACGACGGTGAAGTAAGGGTTCTGAGAATGGAAGCAAACAGAGGACGTGGAAATTACACACCAGGAAGAGGAAGAGGTGGCAGAGGCGGCACAAGCTTTGACAAGAGCAATGTGGAGTGTTACAAGTGCCACAAGCTAGGCCACTTCAAAAACGAGTGTCCTATGTGGGAGAGGACAGCCAACTATGTGAACTAGAGGAAGACGTGCTTCTCATGGCGCAAGTCGACAAGGAAGTTTGAGCTGGTGTGGTATCTAGACTCAGGCTGTTCGAACCATATGTGTGGTAATAAAGGGAGGTTTGTGAACTTTGATGGGAATTTCAGACAACAAGTTAGGCTTGTAGGCTTGGAGACGATAGAAGGATGAAGTGGAAGGAAGAGGAGACTTGAGACTGGAGATTGATGTATAGTACAAGTTATCTCGTCAGTCTATTTCGTACCAGGGCTGAGAAACAATCTTTTGAGCATAGGTCAGTTACAGATAAAGGTTTGAAGATTATCATTGAGGATAAGGAATGCAAGATCTGGCATAAGCTCCAAAAGCGATTCATTATGCGATCAAGGATGTCTGTAAATCGGCATGTTCGTCATCTCAGCTACTGTGAAGGAGCCAAGGAAGTATTTGGAGGCAAATCAAATGCTTAGTTCTGAAGAGACACCAGAAGAGACTTGGCATAAGCGCTTTGGACATCTCAGTCTTACCAGTTTAGTTACTCTCGCTGAAAAAAGAATGGTTGATGGCCTGCCTGCGATCAACAACACTGGTACTGTCTGTGAGGTGTGCATGAAAGGAAAACAAAACAGAACGAACATACCGAAGCACAGTGAGTGGAGATCAAAGAAGAACTTGGAGCTGGTACACAATGACATTTGCGGTCCGATCTCGCCAGTTTCAGAGAGTGGAAGAGGTATATCATAAACTTTATTGATGACTTTAGTAGGAAGTGCTGGACATACTTTCTTGGCAGAGAAATCAGAAGCTTTGAGAGTATTCAAAGAGTTCAAAGAGGCAGCAGAGAGAGAAACAGGGGAGATGTTGGTGGTGTCTGAGAACTGATAGAGGAGGAGAGTACAACTCTAAGGCTTTCAAAGATTTCTGCGTGGAGAATGGCATCAAGAGACAACTCACTGCTGCCTACACACCACAACAAAATGGAATTGCAGAGAGAAAGAACAGAAGTGTGATGAATATGGTGAGATGTATGCTATTTGGGATGAAGGTTCCACTAAGATTTTGGACTGAGGCAACACAATATGCAGTTCATATCTTAAATCGAAGTCCAACAGTGATACTGGGTGAAGTAACTCCATCAGAGAAGTGGAGCAAACACAAGCCAACCGTAGAGCATCTTTGAGTGTTTCGGCTGCCTAGCCTATGCTCTGGTCCCGTATGAGAAGAGGACCAAACTAGAAGAGAAGAGCATCAAGTGTGTATTGTTTGGCATCAGTAAAGAGTCAAAGGCGTATCGACTCTATGATCCTACTACCAAGAACATCATAATCAGCAAAGATGTGAGATTTGATGAAGGAACACCGTGGAATTGGGACGAAGAAACTGGAGATAACATGGGCTTAAGAGACACAACTGAGGT
>CAJHQP010004876.1:0-50846 GCA_905132765.1 Moricandia arvensis | reverse complement strand
AAACGACTCCGCAGGATGATCACATATAGTGGACCCGAAAAGTCCTGGGTCTCTCCTCACCTTTTCAACGCGCTCTTTCTTTCTTCCGCCAAACCATAAAAACCAGCAAGAGGAAGCGCCTAAACTCTCTTCTTTAATCGGCTCTCAAGATATCCTACACCACACTACCCATCCCTGCCTCCAACATCATCTTACTCAACACAATCTTGCCTAGTCACCAATCCATCAGCAATCACTCTTGCCCATCTTCCAGACGCATCTTGTCTTGTATCAATCCAATTCGCTTCGTACTCAGATTCATCTCACAAAAAAAAAAACCCTCTGAAGAAAAATGAGAAGAATCCGAAGAAGATTCCTTAGTTTCGAGCATCACTCACTAGTAAATTTCCCTCTCATGCTCACGAAGAGTTCCATGATAGACCTTTTAGGCAAAACAGGAACCGTGTTTGACGAACTCACACCACCGAAGACAAGCTGGGTTCACCGCCAATACCAATGTCTCGAATCAACACCACCACCAAATCCGCGAGCAACCCGATCAAGTGCGTACTCTGCTCACCAACAACATCGAACCTCATCACAAGTTTCGGACCACATCAACGACTGAGGCGTTCGCCCGAGCCTCTAGTTCAACACCTCTTCGCCTCTACCGCTTTCGCTCCGGACCATTAACAACACTACCGTCGACAGCCTCATCCTTTCTGCAAACTTCGTCTAAAGAGAGAGCCAATCCCCAAGGATTCTCGGGCAGAGAAAACACCGACTCTCTACACACCAAAAAAAAGATTCAATTGAAACACCTTGGCTTGTTAAAGAAAAAATAAAAAAAAAACAACAAATTATGAACCTCAAGCACCTGCTACAAGCCACAGCTACGGCCCGAGAAAAAAAAAAAAACAAATAGCACACAAAACAAAACAACAAGAAACCAACCTCAATAACCACACCCGAGCTGATTTTGATAACCCGAGCTGAATTCGATAAACTCTTAAAACAACTGCACAACGCAACATGGGAGTTCAGTCCTTATCCAATCGCCAAATCCCGAGGTCAACCTTGTATGAACCAACAAAACTAAACTCGAGCCACGAGGCACAAGCTTGAACTATCCGGACAACGAACACTATCAAAACAACCCCAACAGCTCGACCAAGTCCACCGACGCGCTCAAACAACTCACCCACGACCAAAAAGCCCACTACGGTAACCCCGACCATCTACCCGAGCAAAGACGACTAAAAAGCTCCGTCCGCGCACCCAGCCTGCAGTCTAGACGACTCGTATATCACCCAGCACCAGCAGTCCACTCCGAGCTCGACCCAAACTTCACCAGATCCGTACAAAACAATCACGGCCCTGCTCAAGCCCCAACATCGCGAACCACACCTCAGCTCCGACGGCTCACCCCACCGACCAGAAGCCCTCTGCTCAAGCTCGAATCAGCGATCAAGGAGCTCAGTCCGGCCGACCTACGCCGCGAACAGACCAGAACGGCGGACGACCACGCGGACGACGCTCGTCTTCACTTACTAAGCTCAACCGACGACCGTCAACCTCTTTCGTTCTGCAACCCGACAAACTCAACCATTCTCATGCTGGATTCCGACAACTCAACTCCCCCGAGCCTCAACCCAAAGCCAGCCAACGACCGGACTGCTCGATCACAGTACAAAACGACCGCCACCCGCAGCTCAGCTGGAACACCAAGACACTCCCCTTGAGACGGCACAAACAAAAAAAGAGAGAACGGGGGACCCCCTTCTTTTTCTCTGTCGCAAATAGGGAGGAGGAACCCACAGAGATAATAAAAGATAAGGGAGAGAGAGAGAAGGAAGCAACACAAAAAAGAAGAAAAAAAAAACACAACAAAAATAATAAAGTTCTGTTTTTTTAACCTGCTACCGACAAAGGAGACAGAGAAAAAAAGAGAGACCAAGACTCCACTTATATGAAAGTAAAAATATTTTTTTCAATAAATAAATTGGCCAGATCTGATTTTACATAGGAAGATTCGCAAAGAATTCCACCAAGAGTCGACACTTGGCGAACTGTGGGGGGGGGGCTATTGTTGAGATGGGCTAGCACGGGCCCATTAAGGGCTAAAGCCAACATCAGTCTGGCCCACTAAAACAACAATGATAATCTCCTAGAAGAAAAGGCGTTTTACTATAAAAGAGAGTTCAGATCCCTTGAAAGACAGTCAGGAAACATACCAAAACATACAAGAAATTGAGAGCACCGCCTCTTCAAACACCACCAAAGTCTGAGACGACCTCGGCATCAGACGAGCTCGTCCAAGACATCAGAACCAAATTTTAGAGAGATTACTTGTTAGACAGTTGTATAGACGAGCATCTCTAGTTCTTGATAATGACCGAGCTTGTTTACTCTTGATCATAACACGAAAAATCTCCACCCCTCGCATCTCGTTAACTTATATTACATCATCTGACCCGCATTATGGATTCACAGCTTGCAGTCCACAACAGGCTTTCAACAAAGAAGAAGAATGGCTAAGTGGAGTTATGGTATCAACACGGGTTACAAGCTTTTACGCAAGATGCCTTGTGATCAGAAAATCATTTTTTTATATTCCTGCTCACTTACACTCGGAAAGTTGGACTTCGCTATTCGAGGACTACCATGCACAAGATTTCACAAGCGGAGTGAATGGAACCATGAGATATTTCAGATTGCTACTTGTGATCATGCTCAGAACTTCATCACGCAAGTACGTGTTCCAACTGTGGTTCATACTATTTGGCAAGAAATAAAAAAAAAAAAAAAAAGAAAAAAAAAAAAAAAAAGAAACGTAAGAAGATCAGGGGCCCGGCTATTTTCTATGGCCTGTGTGCAAGTTCTAAAATTTCAAGAGCAATAAAAATATTTGCAAAATAGACTCCTAATTAATAGAAATGGATTATTCAAAACTTAATTTTTCAATCTCTTCAAATTTTCGTCCACAATGCAGTAAGTTACTATGAGGTGAGTATCCCCCGCCATGGGGACTCTCAATTTCAAACTTCCAGGATAAATCCTTAAATCTATGTGAGATTCAAGGTTAATCATCTAAATGAGCAAGAGAAACAAGATACAAGGTGAAGAACTTCCTTAAATGATTCAAAAGATTCAAGCTTTTACAATGAAAACAAAGTCTTTAGAGAGAAAATGAGATCCCCTAGGGTTTTTGGGGGCTAAAACTATATGTAAGAGGGTAAAAACTCGAGCTGGTTTGATCCCATAAACCAAGTCAAACCGGAATAAACCGGTCAATAGTGACTTTTCTTCTGTGTAGCGGCCACTGCATCCCGCTACACCATCCAGATATGGAGCAGGGATTGGAGGTACATTATTTGCAAAACAGGTCCTTCAGCTTCTGGACAATTACGAATTGACCCCAAGACTATTGAATGTGCAGAAACGTCCTCGCGTAATCAGCCCAAAAGTTCTAATCGTGCAATTTAGCCCATGCGATATTCTGGATTTGCAACCTTAGTCCATGACCTCTTGTTAACATCACATTTTAACCCCAAACTTCCATAATGTACAATTTAACCCTTGATTTTCGCCTTAAACTTCCAATTGTGCAATCTAAACCCTGTCAAATGCAATTATGCATGCAAATGCAATATAAAGATCTAAATGCAACCTAAAATGATAATAATAAACTAAAATATGAATCTAAAAATCATCAAAATCAAGAGATATCAACAATCACTGGGCGTATAGCAGCACCGGGAACTTCATGGACAATGATGATGATGCTGATGAGTACATTGTACAGAACACATCCAGGTTATCAGTTAATGCTTCCTCTCCCAGCACTGGACTTTACAGGACAGCTAGAGTTTCTCCTTCGTCGTTAACTTACTATGGACTCTGCCTTGGAAATGGTAACTACAATGTAAGCCTTCACTTTGCTGAGATCATCTTTACCGATGACAAGACATTTTATGGCCTAGGAAAACGCTTGTTTGATATTTATCTTCAGGTATGTCTATGGAACCAATAGCCTTTTCACTCACTCTGTAGAAAAAAATGTAAACCATAACATATAGTATTCATACTCATTTCTCTGAACACAGGATAAGTTAGTGATTAAGAACTTCAACATTCAAGAAGCAGCTGGTGGATCCGGTAAGCCAGTTATAAAATCTTTTCCTATAAATGTAACAGACAACAATGTGAAGATCGGGTTGCGGTGGGCTGGGAAAGGGACAACAGGCATTCCAATAAGAGGAGTTTATGGTCCTATGATATCAGCTATATCAGTGGAACCAAGTAAGTTTTATTTTCTCTTACTTGCATATTCAAAATGGATCATGGAATCTCATGTTGTGTCTTTACTTGTGTCAGATTTCAAACCTCCAGTGTATCATGACAAGACAGAGATCATACTAAAAGCAGGGATACCTGTTGCAGCAACACTTCTTTTGTTGCTCATATTTGGTATATTCTTGAAGAAAAGACGTGACAAAAATGCTATTGACAAAGGTATGAGCTATGATGTCTTTAGTATCTATATATGTATGAGTTCACATGGCTGAAGAGTACTTTCATTTCTATATGTCTATGACTGAACAGAGCTAAGGAATTTAGATCTTCAAACTGGAAGTTTCACTCTACGTCAGATAAAAGCAGCCACTGATAATTTCGATGCAACGTTGAAGATTGGTGAAGGTGGATTTGGCTCTGTTTACAAGGTAATCCATTTGTGTTCTTCAACTATCTTATGAAAGAGATATGTACATTTTGGAATAGATATTAGCATGTGGTTTCATTTCTTATTGCAGGGTGTATTGTCAGAAGGAAAAGTGATTGCAGTCAAACAATTGTCTGCAAAATCAAGGCAGGGAAACCGCGAGTTTGTAAATGAGATAGGAATGATCTCAGCTCTACAACATCCAAATCTTGTGAAGCTATATGGTTGTTGTGTTGAAGGGAACCAGTTGATATTGGTGTATGAGTATTTGGAGAACAACTGTCTATCTCGTGCACTCTTTGGTATGTTTAGTTTTCTTGCAACTGCTAAAGTATATGAACCATGAATGCTCTTAAATCTCTTTGGGGGTGATTTACTTTTGCAGGAAAGGATGTGAGTACTAGACTGAAACTAGACTGGTCAACGAGGAAGAAGATTTGTTTGGGGATAGCTAAAGGACTTACATTTCTCCACGAAGAATCTAGGATAAAGATTGTACACAGAGATATAAAGGCAAGCAACGTGTTACTGGATAAGGATCTCAACGCCAAAATCTCTGACTTTGGTTTGGCAAAGCTGAACGATGATGGAAACACTCACATCAGCACTCGTGTTGCAGGAACTGTGTAAGACTCTCTTTTACCCTTAGAGCATGATTAACTTGAAGTTTTTAGGGTGGGGTTCTTAGCGGAATATAAGAAACTGTTTCTTAATTTTTAATTAAAAAAACTAAGAACCGGTTCTTAAATAAGAATATGTTTTGTTTCTTGATATTTTAATTTGTGTTACAGAGGTTATATGGCTCCAGAATACGCCATGCGTGGCTACTTGACTGAGAAAGCAGATGTTTATAGCTTTGGCATTGTTGCAATCGAGATAGTAAGTGGAAAGAGTAATACAAACTTTAGGCCAAGTGAGGAGTTCGTTTACCTTCTTGATTGGGTAACCATATTCTCATCTCTTTCATCATCTCAATAAGTGTAAACTCAATGTAACTTTGTTGCATGCGCCTTAGGCTTACGTTTTGCAAGAGAAGGGATGTTTACTAGAGCTGGTTGATCCAACGTTAGACTCTGATTACTCTGAAGAAGAAGCCATGCTGATGCTGAACGTAGCGTTGATGTGCACCAACGCGTCACCGACGCTAAGACCTAAAATGTCTCAAGTGGTGAGTCTGTTAGAGGGAAAGACAGAGATGCAAGAGTTGCTGTCGGATCCTAGCTTCTCAACGGTTAACCCCAAGCTTAAAGCCTTGAGGAACCATTTTTGGCAGAACGAGCTGAGCAGAACGCTTAGCTTCTCTACTACAAGCGGGCCTTGTACTGCCTCTGTCAATTCACAACTTGATGCTGAGGAGAAGACTCAACTTTTGGATTAATTAGTTTCTTATTACGTTCCAGACTCTAAGTGAGATTCATAGGAGTGGTTAAGTTTATTAATACTTTTTTTGAAGTGTATATATAATCAACACATTCTATCTCCAAGCTGCGAGAACACAAGGACTAGTAAAGGTTGAATCATACAAACGCAACAAAAGTATAAAGTCATTTAGTACATCATGTGGAAGAGAAGTGAAACTAAATAAAAGTAGACACACGATGATACTGGTTCAAGGTTTATTACTTTCACTATGTTTTTGGAACCTACTTATTAGAGTGTATATAGTTGGTTTAGATGGCTTAGTATGGTTAAGTAGTTGGTTTAGTATAGAAAGTGATTTACGATTGTATTTAAGTTACTCTTCTTCTTTGTTTACACTTAATGAAGATATTTTACACAATCTCTTTCTCTCAATCTTGATCACCTTGGGAGAATCTGAAACTACTTATAAAATCTAGTTCCATTATTTTCCAACTGGAATGTGTAGATATGGATGTATCTGCACGTGTGAAGTATGTTTGTGTAATTGAAATTACAGGTACAAAAGATTAAGGAGTAAGCTTTTTGCACAGATAGAAAAAGCTGAAGAGGGGGGACGGTGCAATTAATTGACAAGGAATCAGATTCCTACACCACTAATGTTCTTACTTTTTGTTTCCTGTCCTTATCATTTCTTACACGTTTTATTTCTATTATTGCCATTAAATTAATTAAATCAAACATTTGATTCTTGATTTAGTTCACGATAACACATACTACAATCCTTTAAAATAGCCTGGAAAACAAGTAATGGTTCGAAATAATTTTGGAGAGTGTGAGTTGTCCGCAAAGTCATCACGGTTTGAACATCCAAAACAAAGCTCCTATGCTCATGTGAACAAATGGTTCATCACACACCGTGTTTGCAAGGAATCTAACCCAAAGCTTTAAAGGCATAATTCTCGGGAGTTATAAAAGAGTTTTTTAGTGGTGAGATCCGTCATATTTGCCAAAAATCGGTTTTTAAAAGTGCGAAATAAGGATCGCTTGTGGAGAGGTTTTTACAATGTTTGCGGACTCCACAGACACGTGGCGGCCTGCAATTGGTTCTCCTTTTAATTTTTTTTAAAAAGAAAAAAAACCTTAAGAAATCGTTGCAGCGATAATCATGGTCTAACAACTAACAAGACGTGCCCGTAGCTCTAGAGGCAATATTTCACTATGACACAATGTGCTTGTTTTTACTAATATACTTACCTCTAAGACAATGATTATCCAGAGCTTTTTAAGGTGAGTTTCTTAGAAACTTTTAAGAAACTATTTTTTAGTTTTCTTAAAGAAAATCAGAAAATATTTCTTAAAACCTTAAATAAGAAATAATTTCTTAACTTTTCTTAAGAAAACTAAGAAACATTTTTTAATTTTTCCTAAGAAACACATCTTAAGAAACTCTGGATAATCATGCTCTAAGTTGTATACCGTAAGAACACCTCCGCAGAGAATTTTGGATTGGGTTTACCGTAAAGTTAAGAAGCTCATAATTAAATACTACTATAAATATATTTATACACATATATATATTTTAAGAACCTGGAAGCTAGAACTCTCCAATAGGAGTGCTCTAAGAGCTTCATTATCGCAGGTTCCAGGGGGGTTTTCCAATGCCGTGGGTGCCATTTTTTGTAGAGAACCGGTGTCAAAAGTTATCAAGGAAGAAACGATTTTGTGAAGTTTTTAGTACTGTTTTACGGGTCCCACGACACGTGGCGGCCCGCAATTAATCCCTTTTTCTAAAAAAAAAAAACAAAAAACAAAATTTTAGAAACCCAATGTGGGTTTCACCGATAATCATGCCCTAAGGTTATGTGAAGAGAGTATTCTGCATGTTTACCAAAAAAGAGGAGAATCTTGTGGCTAACTTTTGCTACTTTGCAATAGTATTATTGGCGTGAGTAAGCGGAATACGTGACTTACAATTGTACAGCATTTAACATCAAAAGGCTCCATAAAAGTGAAGGACCATTCAAGACGTTGGTTAATACCATATCCATGATGCTTACAACTGTACTCATCTACTTAAGCATATGAACATAGATGAATTGAGCCTTATCCCAACTAATTTATAGTACTATATATGTTTCCATATTAGAACTCTATATACGTGTTAACCATGCCAGTATATAAACAAACGAGTGACTCTTGAGATTCTTTGTCTCATTTTTACTAAGCATTTGTGATGAAAACTAATTACACATGACATTTAATTTGAAAGCGAAATTTTGCTAAAACAACAATTTATATCCAAATGGATGGAGAATATGGTTTTATGTGTAGAATTGTTATATTATATTCTCTATTTATAAATAAGTGTCACTTTTAACATTTTTTTCTTGTCAAATAAATAGTGTCACTTTAGAATTCTAATGTAACTTTGAGCTGAAAATTAATTACAAATGCATTAATTTTATAAATAAGTTTTGTTTCTGAAAATCTTATTAGTTGAATATGTGTAATTAATAAGAATATAACACATTCCAATAACTTTCTTTATACGAGTGAAAATGTCAAAATGACAATTTTTTGCCAAACCAAAGGAGTATGTTCTCTGATTTTCGTTTTCTTAAAATAGAAAACAAGAAATCTTTAGAGCAAGTGCAATGGTGATTTGTCACCAATCCTTAACACGTAAACCAACATAAATCAGAATAAAATATTATTAATGATGACAATTTGGTAAGGATTGGTATTTAGATAAGGACTTTTAGGACTTAGTTCTTAAGACATGTGGCTGCGTCTGATTGGTGCTATCTTTTTTTTTGTCAAGAACACATAATGTATATATATATATAATTGAAAACATTTGTAACAAATTTGGTGATGAAAATTAATAATTATTGTATCTTTATATTTAATGATGTAATAAATAAAATTTTAAATTTTATATGTTTTCAAATTTAATTATTTTTTATTCCTAAGGATTCTAAATTGGAGAACACCATTGGACATACAATTTTGTTGAGAGCTTTTAACTATTCTAAAAAAAATAAAAATTAGTTTAATAATGCTAAGGACTCCAATGGTAGTAACACCATTGGAGATGCTAGTATAAGTGACATCATATCACACAATTAAGTTTACATGGAACACATTTTCCGAGAAAAAAGCCGGGAAAGTAACTTAATCCAATTTAAAGGTCGAAAGAAGACGAAGAACGATAAGAGTATACATGATGATTTGGTATATGAAAAGGTCGTCGTCGTGATGGATTCATGCATGAACGTCCTTTTACTATTTTCCTTTATTGCAGAGAAATCGTAAGATTATATTCGCGGTGGAGAGTTTTGCCCCACTCGAAGCAGTGTGCTATAATAATGTTGCAGCAAGTAGGCTATCTTTGGCGGTCCCTTTCTGAAAAAGAGGTTACGCAATTTATAAACGAAACAGTGATGACATCAAAGAAAAATAAAACGAGTGATCAATGAAGAGATAAGAGAAAAGATCAAAAGGAGATAAAAAAGGAAAGAGTAGAGAAAATGTAGAGACAGACTGCAAAATGTAAAGCTCTTTTACGTTTTGCTACATAATATTTTGGTCCATTGTTTAAAAGTTGTAGTCATAAACAAGCGGCAATGTTGTATTTTCTTCTAGTACTTAGTTTTATTAAAATGTATATAGAAAATTCGTAAAAACGAAAATGCATGAGTTTCTATCAATTTATTTTTTTAGTAATGATCTCATAGTGCTTATACTATAATATTAACTAAACATTCACTATATAATAAACACACTGGAAAACGATAAGATAAAATACACTTTTCACCTGTATTTTATATCATGATCAAGTTGTAAAAAAAAAACAAATCACTTTAAAAAGTGTTATAGGACGTTAATTACACCACAACGAGTTTAGTCTGCCCATCTGCTTAAACCTATATTGCCTTGTGATCACCGCTCAGCACTCCCCTAGCTCTCTTTGGGTAAGGATAATTAGTTCACATGTGGAAGAAAGAACATATATATATATATATATATATATGTATATATGTTACTATACTTCTTTTTTTTTATTACTATACTTCTCTTAAGCTACCTCGTGTAACTATTTGATGGGAGCAAAAACATGCTTTTACATAGATGAATATAAGTATACTTTTGTATATAACTTTATGGCTATAAAATATAAATACGTTGTATTAAACTCACAGTACAAAGTAAGTGCCAAATTCGATTAAAATAATACTTACTACACAACGAACAAAATAGTTTGATAATATTTTCATACAATAAGGTATAGTTTCAAATATTTCTTCCTCTATATATATATAAAGGAACCTAACCTTATAGGCGAAGAAATGTCCCCACTGAAACCCTAAAAAAGAATCACAAATAAAAAAGTTATGCATAGATGAACTATAGATTAGACGCGTATACACATGAGGAGATGAGAGTGGAGATTATACAAATAACAAATGCATAGAAATGATAAAAAGAACCGAAACTCCTTTTCTTTTTTCTCGTTAAAAAAGCATTTTCTTTCCTTTAATTTGTCTTTGTTCTCCTTCTCTCTTCTTCACTTTCCTTTTTGATTTTGTGCTCTCTTCGCGTCTCTCTTTGGTCGTCTTTGCTTCCTCTCTTTCGTTTTGCCCTTTATTTTTTGGGCTTTGATTCCCCCACCAAGTTTTTTTTCCTTGTAGTGTTCTTTCCTGCGTAAAGATTCATTATAAACTTTATTAAAGAAGGAAGAGGAAAGAAATACTTAAGGGTATAGGAGAACAATGGCTTTCTCATCTAATTGGTCACAGGTTTCACTTCTTTGGTCTTCCATTACTAAATGTTCTGTATCTTTCTTTTTTGCAACTTCTCTCTTACATTTTTCATTGATGTTTTGATTCGTTTTCAAAAGATATTCGTATTCTTCTTCTTTCCTATAACCCGCTTTCTTTACAATCCAGCATCTAAATATATTATATGGTATTTCTTGCTTTATAAATACAAATCATACTAGTATCAAATTTAAATTTATTGGTTCTTTCTTTTATTTTTTTCAGCCTACGAATTCGAGTCATCAGCAACATCAGCTTCATGAAAATGGAAGTTTAGTGAGTGGTCACGGACTACTTTCTCACCAACTTACACCTTACCCACCAAACCCTAACCCTAACCATCACCATGCCGCTGCCTCCAGTGGTCTTCCAGCGAGGCTTGGTGGATCCATGGCTGAGAGAGCGAGGCAAGCAAAAGCTCCTCCGCCTGAGGGAGCCCTAAAGTGTCCTCGATGCGACTCCATCAACACTAAGTTCTGTTACTACAACAACTACAACCTCACTCAGCCTCGCTACTTCTGCAAGGCTTGCCGCCGTTACTGGACACATGGCGGCGCTCTGAGGAACGTCCCCGTGGGTGGAGGCAGCCGGAGGAATAGCAAAAAGGGCAAAAATGGTACAAAATCTTCTTCTTCGTCCAAACAGTCTTCTTCCACGGTCAACGCTCCAAGTTCTAGCTCAGGACAGCTGAGGACAAACCATCAGTTCCCGTTTTTACCATCTCTTCATAATCTAACTCAACTCGGAGGTATCGGTTTGAACTTAGCTGCTACTAATGGCAGCAACCAAGCTCACCAGATTGGTTCAAGTTTAATGAACGATCTAGGGTTTCTTCATGTCGGAAATGGACGAACCGGAAACATTCATGACAACAACAATAGTGGTGAAAACAACCTAATGACGCCTGCTGGATCAATGAATCAGTTCACTCTCTTCGATCCAGCTGCAACGGGCCTATACGCTTTCCAGAACGAGGGCAATATCGGAAATAATGTCGGAGTATCTTTTTCCTCTACTTCCATGGTTGATTCTAGGGCTTACCAGACAGCCCCTGTGAAAATGGAAGAACCACCCGGTTTGGTTAACTTGTCTAGACCGGTCTCTAGTTTGACTCCTCCGGGGCATCAAACCAACCAGTACTTTTGGAACAATTCGGATTTATCGGGTCCTTCTTCTAACGATCATCACCAACTCTTGTGAGGTTTTGTGTTTTGTTACTGTATGTTTACAACGTGGAGGTTGATTTAAATGACTAGGAACGGTCATGATCAAATGCATGCAGAGTACGTATGTGGGAGAATGATACAAACTAAAGGTGTCTTAATTAGAGTTTGTGGTTCTACAACTTAATCAGGTACTGTGTCATATAATTTCTTTGTATCGCGTGTGTTTCATGGTTAATCTGATTCTCAAGTTACTATGTCTTTCAATGAATTCATGTTGATGTCGTGTGTGTAACAGTCCAAATTTTTTACTTTAAAAAAAAAACAAATCTCATGGAATATATAATGTTGTCAGCTATTTCTAATATATATACTCAGTTTCCGTTTATGGCTATAGAGGTCTGCCTGATCCCAAACCGAGTATAGTAGTGAACATCACTAATGATTTATCGTTTATTGATTGTAAATCTCAAACACACATGTAATAGTAAAAGCAAAGGATAATTCATAAAGTAAAAAAGGGGTTGCTGACAAAAGAACTTGATCATATAAATCAGTGTCTCGCTGGATGCTACGTTATAAAATTCCCAAATTACTCTTTTTCTCATATTTTAAGGAGCTTCTTTTTCTTTTACAGTCTTCTTGTACGAATCTGTGTGTCAGTCTGTTTTGTGTGGGTGCATGATCCTCTATAAATATTCCTTAATTAAATCTGTGCAAACATGTATATGTCTCTCTCTCTATGTATATAAATTAATACTATAAATGAAGTATAAACTTTCTGCATGGATTAAAAGCATACTTACGTATAGTTCAATTGACTACCCATCATTGATTTACTACAGTAAAGAGTATACATCTATTACTTCTAATCAGTAGTCTGATGTGACAACTTTGGCATCTGATTTACTTTGGATGTTGCATTTGAATTAAAGGATCTGGAACTTATATAACACCTTGTTAGTAATCTCAATCTGCAATGAAAATAATAATTTTACAATGATGCAAGATATAAAACGAGAGTAAAAAAAAGTAGAGAATATAATGGAGAAAACGTTAAACCAAGATTGACGCGGAAAACAATGCATGCAGGGATTTGTATGTACTGACCTGGAGGACCACCACATTTTACTTTTATTAATTTATGATAGTCCCACCTTTTAACGGTAGGGTTAAAAACTTAAAATCATTTGGTTAATGCTTTTTTGACTAGCCTTTTTCTTTTACTGGTGACTGTTTTCCTAAAATTAAACTGTGCATTAAAAGTATACACGATATGATAGGACTGTTTTTATGTGTGTAAACTAGTGCTTCGAAACTATTTTAGCAGTAGTTTTGAGCAAACAAGATAACAGAATGACATAAATAACATACTAGAATTCATATACTAATGAGTCCTTATGATACTAGAATCACTTTAACTCCCCGTTAAGCCACCAAACTCTCTTCTGACTTTTAACTGCTTCAGAAGCAGTTCTAGCTTTCCTTTTAACATCAGATTCAGAACATGGAGCCTTGATAATCATCAGCATACACATCCATGATTGTAAGTATATTTAGTATTAACACATTTGATTTCTCTTTTGTCATACTTCCAAAGTCAATTTCCTAATGAATTGACAATACAAGCTGAGTTTAACTTGAATATAAATGTGTCTGAGCTAGGAGGTTGATACTGTTTACGTGAATTTAACAGAACGATGAAGCGTCCATGCAAAGATAGGATCTCTCTAAAAAGCTACAAACAACTGCGAGAAGCGTTTTTATATTAAACCGTCACACCACAGGATCAAGCCAACGGTGTGAAGAAGTCCCTGCGGAGCTCAAAATAGTGGAACTGTCTATTGCAGAGCTAGGCCTTTAGAAATAGAAGATCCAAAGGAAAAAAACTGGAAACAGAGCTCAAATCATCACTGATTCACTAGCAAATGCTTAGGAGTTGACTTTATGTTTTATAACAGCTAACCAAAAGCCAGTAGATAAGTAAAGAAGGAGGGTAGAATATAAAGGACAACGAAGTTACATAAAACATAAGATTCCAAATTTTAATTAAAACCAAGTTCCCTGTTATAGAAGAAACAGTACACAAAGAAACAAATAAGAGGCCATAGAATTTGAAAAGAACAAAAAAAAAAAACAGAGGGAGAGAGGTTGTGAATTAAATGTGATGGAAAGTAGAATAACTTCTATTGAACCACAAACTGCTACTTACTTACTACCTCATATCTCATACTCTTTCAATTCTCTTCATTAACTTCTCTATTCACATACAGTTAGTAGTTGGAAGAAACTTACAGAACCAAATCTTTGACCACTAATTTAAGACACAACTAGAATCTTCTCTTCACCTATATATGATTTCCCAAAAACGTTTTTTATATATATATTATTTCCTGATTGTCAACATTATACTACATGATTGAGACACTACACAGGCATTTGATTATTTTATTATACACATGATTTCCACATTCTTCCTTCTAGAGAGATCACTACTATTGAAACATCATCATGGTATCTTCTCCTTTCACCTTGTGGTATCTCCAGCAACTCATAGAAATCCATACCTATATCAATTTAAGACAAGCTGTTTAACTAAAACAGAGTTTGGAACAGAACACATAATGTGAGAGACTTTTTTTAATCACCATACCTGCTTTCTTAGCAGCTCTGAACATAAGCTCTTGTACAAGGTGCTGAGCTGGATCTCCTTCAGGCTGCAGTGTGATGAATACCTCAACCTCTGAAACCGCTTCTTCGTTGGTGAAGTATTGGTATAGACCATCTGATGATAGTATTAGAAACCTGTCCTTGGAGCCTATTCTGTGATGGTAGAGAGACGGTAAGCAGTTGATGTAAGGAGACTCCCCTATGTAGTCAATTTGGAACATCTCAAGAAGAGCATTGTTCCATTTAGGCTGCAAAGAAAATAACATAACCAAAAGCAATTAGATTCAGATCACACCTAGCCAAAATCTCATGAACCTGAAGTCAGATGAATACCTGCTTTAAGAAACCTGCACCGAATGCTCTTGTGACCTTCAAGGAGCCTTTAACCCGTTCATTACTCACTGCACTAGCATCATCCGGATGCTCGTTTCTTATTCTTTCCACTTCCTAAGAACCATAAGAACATAACACAAATCAATACAAGATCTCAGATGCATTGAGTAATCTAATGCCATTGTTTTGCTCACTTACCTCTTCTACATCTGTGCTGTGATCAACAGTGAGCTGAAAAGCCGATAAGTTTGTGACTTCATGACCTCCCTCGCAACCTCTCAAATCATCCTTCATCGTTTCTTCATTGATCCGTTTCAAGTCCTGTCTTATCTTAGCTAACCAGTAATCTGATTCAGACTTCTGACCAAGCACAGCTCTACTATCGCCAACATTCATCACATAGATATCTTCACCTTTCATCAACATCACCAGAACACAAGAACCCATCAAAGCTAGCTCAGGGTTCTCCTCAAGCATCTTATCAGCAGTGTCTAGATACGCTTCTTCCGTCTTCCTCAGAGCTTGTGACAATGCCTTTAGAACATCCGAATGGTTCGTCAACTGATCCGTCCCACTTCTCCTATTATTGATCTGTTCCTTTAATCGACGGTCAAGATCTTTCTTCTCTCGATCCCACTCACATCTCCAATGATTACCATCCTCCTGAACAACTTGGTCTGAACACGACTCATCAAGACAAGAACTCTCTAGATCCTGAGGTTTGGTTTCGTCCCATAACAAACCTTTAAGCTCCTTATGAAGCGTGGGATAAAGATGAGAGAGTAGATAATCCGTCGCATCTGGACCGTTGAACCCGTCGTATATCCCGACGAAAAGCCAACCGTGCTCCTCCGAAACGACGACGTGTACTCGATCCTCACCGGCTTTCCCCTGAGCCCACTGAAGGTTCTGGCTTTCGAGCGAAACGTCGTCGTCTAACGTCCCTTCGCTGCTAAAGTTCAAGCTATTAACCGTGAGACTATTCTCGTTATGGTTCTTGCTCTTGGCTCCCAAATCGGACTCTTTAACCGACTTGATCGGAGCAACGATCGAGTTCTGACCACGAGAAACCGTCCTCGAGATCGCACGGCGGAGGATCCGAACCAAAGACCGTTTTCTCGACCCGACCCGTAAAGCCAAACCGTGAGAGAAGCTACGCTGGAAGTGATGATGATGATGATCGGAGGTGGGCTTCTCAAGCGGGCCGGAGAATAACCCGCCGGCCCGGTCAAGCGGACCCGACATGAACCCTCTCTCGATCGGACCGGAAAGGAACCCTCTTTCGATCGGGCCGGAGCCCAAGACGACCGGACCACCACCACCACCACCAAAACCGGAGCTTTTGGGGATGGGCTGGAGAGGGATCGAGGGAAACGACGTCGTGCTCTCGAAAGCTGCTGCTCTGTCGATGTGACCGTAGGGATCGTAGATGGAAGTGGAGAGAGGAGTGGAGGCGTTGGCGCTGACGGAGGCGCCGGAGATGGTTCGGAACATGGTGGTCTCTTCCTCCGAGTGGACTTTTGAGCAAGTGATTAGAGTCGGTTCGGGTCGGACGTAGCAGAAGGAATGGCCTAAGCCTTCGTCTAGAGGATCAGGAGGCAGAACAGAAGAGATGTTGTGTTTTTGTCGGAAAGGATCTCCGCCTCCGCCTGTGAAACATGTGCTCAGTTTTGTCACTCCGTTACCCATCAAGATTTAATTTTCAAACCCACAAAGAAGAAAAAGGGTTAATTTCAAAATCTCCAGGGAAATGAAAAGTTGAGAAATTCAAAATTGGTATTACAATCGAAGTTTGCTCAATTCATGGCAGGAAACAGAGGAAGAAAAAGATGAAAGAGAGAGAGAGAAAGAGAGAGTTGACTTCTGTGCATAGAGTAACCAATTATGAATTATCAGATGAAAAGGAATATAAGAAACAAAAATAAATATGAGATATTATTCGGTTCTGGTCTGAATAAAACTTTTTTTAACATTTTATAGTTATGCTATTATATCAATGAAAATACTCTATTCTTTTACTACTAAGAGTTGTTGTAGAGAATAAATTTGTTACAAAATAAGTGTCGGTTTTCGATTTCAATGTAAAATTTATTAATTTTATTCTATAATTACTTTTTATTAATTAAAATATAATTAATTGTATTTATATGTAGATAATATATAAAATTAATTGTTTTTTAAATTATGTGTACAAATCTAAAATGACACTTAATATGAAACAAATGGAATATTAACTAAATGATTTTATAGTCGATAATTCTATATGTTTTATGAGAATCCATGTCGACTACATTATTTTGAGTTAGTTTATAAAATTCACATTTAACAGTATCTTTTCTACTCTGCTGAATTTTTCTGTATCTTTTTTTTATAATATACACAATTTGAAATTTTTAGAGTTTGAACCCAGACGGCCAGATATGTAGAAAGAAAAAAAATAGTTTTAATTGTCAACAGAAGTAGATAAAAGCTATAAAGACTGACGTCAAAAAGAAGTAAATGAAATCTCACAAATTCATTTCTCATTTAACAAAGGGGGAGAAGCGTTGACTAAAAAGGAATACTAACATCAGGGGTTTCTATTCTAATTGGGAAAAATATACAACTACTCGATAAAAGGACCACTCTCAGTTTACGTGCGACGCGCTCGTTCCTGGTGACCGCATTATTAGACAAAGTCAAAGACGGTGTCTTTCTCCTCGTCCATATTGCAAGTAAAAGAACACACAAAGAGGCGTAACTTAGCTGCGGAAAACTAGGGAAGGTCCCCCTTATTAAAGAAAACATCTTCTTATGGGCTAAGAGACATTTGTGTTATAAAATAAAAAACTCTTCAAAATGTCAACAGAGCCACCAATCCAACCTTTTGTTTTCGCTTCTGTTGGATCTCGTGTAGTAGTATAGAGGAGGATCATACGGGGTAAGAGACTAGACTACCACGTGTTAACTACCATCACTGAGGTCTCTCGGTTTCTTCAATCTCTCCATCATTCCTCTCCACCCCACCACCACTACTCTCCTTCTCTTACGTCATTGACATTACAATTTGGACTTTTCTTTCTTTTTTTGTTAAATCCTTTTAAAAGAAGTTAAATATAATGTCTTTACTTAGTTCATTTTTTGATGTTTGGTGGCATATTCAATTTTACTTTGGTTGGGGGCAGTTGTGATAATTACTTTTTCTTAATCACGCCGGTCCAGCTAAAAGTCTTTGACATCGTTTTCTTTTTTCTTATATTTAATCTGTTAGGAAGTAACTCATATTTTAAAAGTAACTTATTTCTATGCATCGTTAGGTGGCAACTTGCTTATTATACTAAATGATCTCAGCCTCTTTTGTTTATCCATCGATATCAGACCAGACCATATAGATAGAGAAAGAGATTCCTGCAGATAACAAAAAGAAGATAGTAAAGCCAACATTTAACCAGGATCTAGTTGAGCTTAAAGTCAACAACAGTTAGTAATGTTCAAAAGAAAGTTAATAAGGTAGGCGAAGTTAGTATATGTGCTTTTGACTACTGTTTGGTATTTTAAGTCATCCTCTATTCAGGTAAAATAGGAAAAGTGTAGTTAGGGTTTTAATCTTCCAGGTCAATCTTGGCGTTCACGTCAATTTTGGCTTACATTGGATGTATATCCGTTAGTTACTCAACAAATTTTTATAAGATAGAAGTTTATCACATTTAGACGTGATCATCTGGTAACTAAAAATTTCAATCTAGGTGGAGTGTCCCTATTATCTATACAGAACTAGATATACAGCAACATCCTATAATCATTTGACAGAAATTAACATCAAATAAAAAGAAGTCTAAGCAGCCAAAAAGATAGCCCACTTCCCATAAAATAGTATCTAACACTTTGCCACAAACACAAGTAGCCTGACAACCTATGATGCACCGGGACGGATACGGGTACAGAAACTGGGACGGGAACGGGGACGGGAAACGGCAAAACTAAAAAATTAGGGATACGGGTACGGCATAGAAACTTTTATAGAAGTAATATATATATGTGTATATATACATTTTTTTTTTGTTGGATTGATATATGAACTGCAATACGATAAATAATCACATAAATTTCACAAGATATATAACAGAAATAGAATATTCAAAGTAATAGTTAGACTCTAAAGTCATCATCATGGAAAAGCTCATGTTGTTAAGTCCTAGCTTGCGGATACGTCCCCAAGCCGTCCCAGCACCGTCCCCATGCCGTTCCCGTTTTGGAAACGTTTCCGGTACCGGGACGTCACTCAAACTCACGTCCCCGTGCATCATAGCTGACAACCACTCATCCTACTTGTTTGGTTAACACACTCACTTGTTTTTGGTCTTATTAAAACCATCCAAATTCAGAATTTGAAATTCTAGAGACTTTTACAACGTACAAATTGGTCTTACTTTGAATTTTAAACTCTTTGACTAGGCTAGTTAATATCGTACAGGTGATTCTGTAAAATGGAAAAATTGTAAGGAAAATATATAAAAAATCATATAGTATGATACATAAAAAACCTTCAAAACATACTATAAAACAAAACAATGGGATGTTGTCTATTAAATAAATTATTATTGAGAAAACCAGTAGTATTAGAGAGATGATAACTTTTATTTAAAAAAATAATAATGACTGAAAAATTAGTAGATTCCATCATATCAACAATAACTCTAATATATTAGCAAAGTGTTATTTAACATAATATATATTAGAACAAATTTAGTTATTATAATTATAAGTAAAATACTAGAAATGTATATTTGGAAGGAAAAAAACAAATATATTTTTTAATGAATGTTAAATTAGATTGGATGCTTCTTTAATTTTAAAAAAGGTTGAATGTGAATAAAGAAAAACCTAATAAAAGAATATCCTAACTGCTTATTCTTGTTCCAAATCAGAAAAAAAAAAACATATGTTTTCTGGTGGCGTGTGAGCGTTATATGTATATGAAACAGACATTTGCACAAATTTCTACCAGTAGACCGGGCCATCTTTGGCGGGTAAAGTAGAACCCTTCTTCTTCTTCTTCCAGACACCTTCCGTTGCATCATTCTTTGTTCTTGTTCCTTTATGTTCTTCGGCCTGTAATGAGTTTTAAGAGCCTCGAGCCTAGCTAATAATCTCTTTGGCAGCCGGAAGCTTTAGCATATTAATTAATCAGCTTCATTATTTTTCTTCATCAGGTCAGCTTCTACTGGATAAGCCTTTAAACTGATTTATATTCCTCACTTCTGCCTTTTGCTAATATGGATCAAGAAAGATACTTTCTTTCTTTGATTTGATCATTTCTTTTCTTTATTTTTTTTGGATTTGACGGTTTCAGACAAGCTACTTAGTCTGGTCCGACTAGTTTTGTGTTTATCTATTTTAGTACGTCGCTGTTGTTATACTCTGTCTTCACACGTAACCTAATCTTTGTTTTTCTACAGATCCAAGGGCTCGAAATGGGGAAGCATATGAAAAGCGAGAGTTCGAGTCCAAGACATAGATATAATAATCACAAACCAGGGTGGTTAGCTGGAATGCTTCATAAACTTGACTTTCACCGTTGGAGAACTAAGAACCGTCCAATCTGTAAGCCCATCTCGTTAAAAATACCTTTTACCTTTTCTAAGTACTGAAAATTAATCTGTTCATAGGTTGGAAGACTCCAAGAACACATTCCCTTGTGTATGAAACTGATGACCAACAACCTTTTCTTGATTCTAAGAACGGTGATACAAAGATTGTTGCTGCAGAAAAGCCAACGAAACAATTGACAAAGATGATGACAACAAAGCAACTAACTGAGTATGTTGATTTTCTTGAAATCCTGAGGAAGGAAGATGTTTCTGTTAAGATACTGAAAGATCCAAACTCGGAGTATGGGAAGCAAGTGCATATCAAGTCTAGTCCAAGGGTTTTGCCCAAGTCAGGCTCGTTTCCTCTCTCTCGCTCTTCACGTCCCGGTCCCGCTAGGATTGAGCACAAGCTGAAGGAGCATTGGTATGCTCCAAAGCAGAAGGCTGCCGTGTTAACTTTAACTGTTCCAAGCGAGAGTTATCAAGAACACAAACCAATCTTACCTTCTTCTCATGGCTCACCTGATGATCATGGATTCAATCATGCGGTGGTAAATGGATTCAGAGAAATCAAGAAGATGCTCAAGAACGCTCTTAGAGACCGGAAGCAAACCAAGAATAATAAGAAGTATTCAGCAGTCTCAAAAGATGATTCTGTGGGGAGATATCATCTCTTGGAACAGAGTTTTGGAAGAAAAGGTGGTGACTTGCGTTCCAAGAGTTTAAAACTTTCATACGAAGAGAAAAAGAGCCAACTAAGAGATGATAACAAACCAAAGTTCTTTAGAAGGGTTTCTTCATTGTCCAGCCTTGAAGTAATTGGTTCGTTTCTGACTGAACCACCCCGAGTCAGTTCTACCAGGAAATCAGTAGACCTAGATACTAACTTGGGATCCAAGAAATCTTTATTGTTATCTGAATCTCCGGCAATAACAGAGAAGGAAGAAGAAAAAGATAAGGATCAAGAGGAGAGTGGCCAAGAAGATCAAGTTGACAGTCTAAGCCAAAGAATCCTACAACAAGAACAAGATTCAGTTCCAAGTTCTTTGGACAATACTACACAACATGCAGAGACTTTACTCTCACTAGGTAAACTCTTAAATAGGGAAAGTAATTCATGTTTTGATGAGTGAAAGATATTGATGCTTGCTCTACAGGTTTAGGTCTAAGTTCCCACGAGATTTACAGCGATGAAGAAGAAGATGAAAGCACCTACTTCTGTTACGTAAAGAAGGTTCTAAAACTTTCAGGCTTTCTTGAAAACGTTTACAACGGAGATAAATGGCACTCAGAGGAACAACCATTGAATCCATCACTGCTCTACGAAGTCGACATACAAGAAGAAGAAGAAGTGAACAAAGAGCTTCTCTTTGATTTGGTTAACGAAGCAATCACTGAGACTCACAACCAATCATACATCTATTTCGCTAAAACATTATCTTTTGCATGTCCAAATGAGAAACGTTTTCTTGATGAGGTATGGGGAAGAGTCGAGTGGAGCCTTTCAGGGTTAGGAGCTGACTATAATGATCGTTCACTAGATGATATCGTGGGAAGAGATCTTACGAAACGTGATGGATGGATGAATCTTAGAGGTGAAACTGAATGGTTGACACTTGAGATAGAAGATATGATATTTGATGAAGTTTTAGATGAAATGATTTGTGTTTATTAGTAATTACATATGTTATAATTTCATTTAGTAGTTATACATACATACATGTATATATACTTCATACAGTTTGTTATATATTTACTATGACATGTGCAACCGACTTTGAGATGATGATTTTAGTAATGGTTAACGCAAGCTATTGTCTTCACTATCGTAGTACTTATCTTTTAATTTATGGGCTTTGAAAGTGTCATTTTACGAGGCCTTAATTGGGCCGAACCCATTATGTTAAACCCTTGGCTTCGGTCTTTTATTTTCTTCACCGACCACCACGGCGGCAACTACTCAGCGGGACATGTCATCAGAGCTAGATGGTTGCAAAGGAGTGACACCGTGGCAACAACTGAGAGACCTGGTTATGGAGCTTGAGTCGTCTCTGATCGTGGCGAACAAGACTGATGAGAATGGTGCGGATGAGAGATTGAAAGAACTTGAGAGGCGAGTGAAAGGAGTGAGGTTATTTCCGGTTTGTGCGGTTCTTGAAGAAGGTGTTCCTGAGCGTATAGATGGTCTGAAAATGCTTGTGAATGGTGATGGTGATGGATCCGAGAGATTGATATTGGAGAATGTATATGTTGACTAGTTTTTTTTACGTAAAGGAGGGCACGTAGGAGAAAGTCTGAAAAGAATATTGGTTTTTTGATGGATCACAAGAGCCAATAAAAAGTGAATGCACTAGTTGATAACCTCGAAGGGGCAAGCTAACGTCGACAACCTACTGTTTTGTAATGTCCCTATCTACGATATAATCATGTGTTTATTCCCTTTTGTGAAAAGTAGCATAGGTCGTGGATTCGAGAGAAGCTTAGACAGAGACTCAACCAATACAAAATTGTGTGGTTCTTACTTCTTAGTCTTTTGGTGCTCCACAATATCACTCAATTTTTTCTGATATTTTCTTCTGGCTACAAAATTTAAACCTGTCTCTAACTCCATGTACTATATGAGCTTAACGTGAATCACGTCCATCTTCATATTTTTTACTATTTTACATGATATCACGTCGACCCTAACCACATGGAGATTTCGAAGTAGAAGAAAATGTTTCTTACTAATCTAAACAAGTTTCCCGCACGCATAAGATTTACACACATATCTAATGTCTTTATCACAAGGAGCACAACTTGGAGCAACTTGATTGACATAGTCTAATACTCTAATTAGATAAATACTTTTGACAAAAGAAAACTACTTATATAGTTAATGAAACTAGACGTGCTGATCGAATTTTTTATAGAAGTCTTACTAGATAAAGTTAACAGGGCGACTTTTTCGTATATTCCCTAATAATTTGTCCTTCTCCATCTATTTATTGCTGAAATTCAAATAAAACATTAATTTTTTTTAGCCAATACATGGTCATACAAATATTTGGTGACAAACCTGTTAATTTAGAGGCAATTTTTTTTTTAACTTAAAGACGACTTTTATCAAATTCTCTCTATAATTATTATAGATTTTTTATTAAAAATAAATTTAGTTTAGTCACTACTAAATTTGATGATGTTTCGGTGAAATGCTCTTTGTGATAACTTCTTCAAAAGCAATTATTTCGATTGTTGACCAGAAAAAAAGAATTTATGTAGATTTTTATCTATACACGAGATGACACGTGTATGGTGCAGACAACACTGAATCTTTCTCGTCTTTCTATAAATGCAGACAAATTCCTTATGTTCAAGTCACAGCAGCACATAAAAGCATAAAAAGAAGAAGAAACAAAATACAATTTGTTTTAAATCAAAGAGAAGAGATGGCAGGTTCTAACTGTGGGTGTGGTTCCGCTTGCAAATGTGGTGACTCCTGCAGGTAAACCCTAGTTTTATCTCTTTGCATCACTACATGCATATATACATGTGGTTTCTCAATTAGTCCTTACTTTTCATCATATTAGTTAACAAAATCTCTGACTTTTCTAAATTAATTTTGTGGTGAATTAAGTTGCGAGAAGAACTACAACACGGAGTGCGACAACTGCAGCTGCGGATCAAACTGTAGCTGTGGAGACAGCTGCAGCTGTTGAAAGAAACCACATGCATGCAGGAAAACTGGGGAAAATATGTGTCTGATGTTAAGAGATTGTGTGTGTGTTTGAATAAATATTTGGGCATTATGCTGCCTAATACCCCTCGTAATCTTTGACTTTTCCCGTTTATCTTTATATGTGTGGTTGTGTAATGTTTTCATTTGTAACCTAAGAAAAAAAAGAAAAAAAATATCTAGTGACTTTTGTGTTTATTAAGATTTGTCTAACTCGATCTCCTCTATACTTAGAAAATAGGTTAATCAGATTTATGATTATGAACAATCATTTCTTTAGTCAAATGATGATAGGGTAAAATGTAGTTCTTTTTTTATTAGCTTTTCCATCCAAATAGAGGTAGTGATGATAAGCTAGTTCAATTTAAAAGCAACAAAATTAATGAATTTCGAAACCGAACCAAATACAAGTAAGTAAACCAATTCGAAAACTAAACCAAATACACTAGCAAGATAATCGATGAGTATGCTAGCTTTATGGGCTAAAGATTAATTAGATATCCTCCTTGTTCGGGAATTCGCTAGGCGCTACGCGTGCGGCTGACCAGGGCCTAGCGATTTATTGAAAACTCGGAAATAATTCGGGGAGTACTCGGGGATTAATTTTGAATGAATGTATATATAATTAATAGTTTTGTAACAGAAGGCAATGAAAATGGCGTGGTGCAGTGGTAATTACCTCTAGTATCGGCCACAAGGTCTTGGGTTCGATACCCCTCTTCAGCTTATTTTGCTTTTTTTCGTAATTTATTAAATGAAGGGCATTTATGTAATTATATATTCATCTTCTCCACAAATAGATTAGGGCTTCTGCAACAATTCTCCATGGCCGCCATTGACATTATTCATATTATCTTCATATTTTTTGCGTTTCAATCAAGATTTATCCTTTAAATTCGTAGATTACTCATATATGAATCGATTTAGAGCTTTAGAATGACAAAAAACGAAGTTTTTTTATGAACTCCGCCTAGTTCACCGATTTGGACCAAATCGAAACGTCCGGGAGCCGCCGAGCGCTTAAACGCCGCAAAGCCGGACGCGGCGGCCGCGTTTTAGAACAAGGGATATTCTTAACATTAGAACTCAACATTAGAAGATGGGCTTTATATCTTTGAAAAGTTTTGGATTATTGATACACGCTTTGCTGTTTAAAGGTCGTTAAAGGTCCAAAAAAGGAAGCAATGAAATCTATGGTTGCGTCGATGAGGCTATAACTTGCGTGACATCTTCCCCTGCGTTGGATCAGTCTAATTTACAAGCATTAAACTTTGTTTAAAGTTATAGGATAAGACATAACAGCTTTTGTGACTACTAACTACTTCGTCACGGGAGCTTGCTAGCTAGCCGCGTAATTTGTATGGAGCCGTGGAAAGAAACAGTGAATCTGCGCGGCAACCACGTGGCAGACATGCTTTCAAGTGGGCATTGGATCTTTGTCTGTCTGGCTCCACCAAAAGGTCGTCAAAGATGTAAAAAGTCAAACCGGCTAACTATTCGGTTCACACAGTCACATCCAATGAGACAAAAGGGTTAAATTACTAAACAATCAAATACACCAAAGCTCTTTTCCTTTTTTTTTTTTTTTTTTTTTTTTTTTTTTTTGTTCAAACCAAAGCTCTTTTCCTCTGTTCGCTTTTGTCCTGGATTACCAAATTATCAACTTTCTCTAGAAAAACATTATCTTTTACTGTCGATAAATATATATATATATATATTTTTAATTTTCTTTTAAAGGACTCACTATGACAGTATGCCATGTTCTATGTCCATTTTAACTTTGTTCGTTTCCTCAGTATCATTGAGATGAGAGTCTGTATTTTTGTAAATTTTTCTAATGACATTTTTTTTTTAAAGATTGTCGGATAATGTTTAGAAATATTATTGTTAAGGAAAACCAATATTTTCTTACATAGCTTTGGGTCTTAGCTTCATAATCTAGTCATATTTTAGAAGAGTTGGTGTAATGTTGATAATACGATGGTATAATGAGCCCATTATCCTTCACGGATTTAGTTTGTATTTATCCAATATTCCATAAACCATCACAACACATTGGGGATTACACAGCTTGAAAAGATAATCAGCAACAAGCAGGGTAACAAAGCACTGTATCAGGGTAATTGGTAAGAGTATTTTTCTAGATAGTACTATTTTAGTCTGATTATCTTAAAAACCAGTGCTAATAGTCAAATAGTTCAAAGTAGTATTCAATCTAAAATCCGATTAATAAATCATACGGAACCTTGGGATCATATGACCGTTCCATACTTCCATGGTTAACCGACCAGGGTCTATGCTTGACTTCCAAGTCTCACGACAAACTTGGTAGTTCATCAAAACCTAAATAAGTCGCATTAAAGTTTCAAACGAGTCTAGTTAACGCTAAGTGAGCCGAGCCTAGCACACACCAGCTGGAATTTACACATTGAGATTTGAGAACAACAATGTTGACGTCAGATCCAACGGCTGAGAGCGACTGAACACCTTGTGGAAATCTTCTGTCTGTACAGTACCAAAAAGAAACAATATAGAATTAACGAATAAAACGACATGATAAAGAAAGAGAAAGAAAAGCTCGAAAACTGATAAAAGGAAGAAGAAGACTGATCCACCATTAATGTCACCACCCAACCAGAACGGTAACACCCCTTCTCACACACTCTCTCTTTGTTGTGAGACTTAGAGAGCACCAAAAGAAGAAGGTGTGTAAGAATTTTCTTCTTCTTTTAAAATTATCACTTATTTCAATTCAGCAAAAAGGTTTGATGAACATGGTTGGTCAATGTCATACACACTTGAGAGATGATATAAAGTTGTGAAAATCTTTTGTGTTCACATTTTGATATCTTTCCCACCACAACTTTCCAGCTTCTATTTGATTAAAAAGTTTTGTACCCTTTTTTTCTTCTTGTCTCAAGTGTGATATATAGTTGGAGATTGCATAAAGGTTCCCAAATTTGGTTCTCTCTACAGAATCACCACCACTCAATCATGGGGGCTTGCTTGAGTGCTCAGGTCAAAGCTGAGAGTCCAGGTAATGACATTTACTTCATGTCTCCTTTTTTTTGCTTTGTCACATCTCAAACTATGAAACTTGGTTCTTTTCTCTGTTCATATATGGATGCTCTTAGATTTGAGACTAGGATGTTCTAGTGTTTAGTGTTTACATAAGTTCTGTTTTCTGTGGTGGGTTCAGGTGCGAGTCCGAAGTTTGACGTCAAAGATAATAGTAGTCTTGGGAGTAAGGCTTCATCTGTGTCTGTAAGACCAACCCCTAGAACTGAGGGTGAGATCTTACAGTCTCCAAACCTCAAGAGTTTCACCTTTGCAGACCTTAAATCAGCAACTAGGAATTTCAGACCAGACAGTGTGCTTGGTGAAGGTGGATTCGGTTGTGTCTTCAAAGGATGGATTGATGAGAAGTCTCTCACCGCCACAAAACCAGGCACTGGTTTGGTTATAGCTGTCAAAAAGCTTAACCAAGATGGTTGGCAAGGCCACCAGGAGTGGCTGGTATAAAAATCCTAAACATTAAATAAACTAAACTTTTTGATTCTTGTTGTTCTTGATGATGGTTATCCGTTTTTGCAGGCTGAAGTGAACTACCTAGGCCAGTTTTCTCATGGACACCTTGTGAAGCTGATAGGTTATTGCCTAGAGGATGAGCACCGTCTTCTTGTTTACGAGTTCATGCCTCGTGGTAGCCTAGAGAATCATCTTTTCAGGAGTATGTCTTCCTTATTCTTTGTCTTGTGTCTCTTGTTTGCGATGCTTATGGATATTTTTGGTTGCAGGAGGGTTATATTTCCAACCGTTATCTTGGAAACTCAGGTTAAAAGTAGCTCTTGGTGCTGCAAAGGGCCTTGCCTTTCTTCACAGCTCCGAGACAAGAGTGATATACAGAGACTTCAAGACTTCTAACATCCTTCTTGATTCGGTATTTTAAGTTTTTTTTTCTCATCTTTGATTGTGAATCTTTACAAGCTTTATGATATAAAACCGTATCTTGGATGGTTGCAGGAGTACAACGCAAAGCTTTCTGATTTTGGGTTGGCTAAGGATGGGCCAATAGGAGATGAAAGTCATGTCTCTACACGAGTCATGGGTACACATGGATATGCAGCTCCTGAATACCTAGCAACAGGTAGGAGTCATGTTCAAATCTTTGTTTCTCTGGTTAGCTTGTCTTATGATTGATCACTTTTCGATTTTTCATTAGGTCATCTAACAACAAAGAGTGATGTCTATAGCTTTGGGGTTGTCCTTCTAGAGCTGTTGTCTGGTCGTCGAGCCGTGGACAAAAACAGACCATCAGGAGAGAGGAACCTTGTGGAGTGGGCTAAACCATACCTTGCAAACAAAAGAAAGATATTCAGAGTGGTTGATAATCGTCTTCAAGACCAGTACTCTATGGAAGAAGCATGTAAAGTGGCTACTCTATCTCTGAGGTGTCTAACTACAGAGATTAAGCTTAGACCAAACATGAGGGAAGTGGTTTCGCAACTTGAGCATATTCAGTCTCTAAATGCTTCTAGAGGAGGAGGATATGTGGATAGGACAGAGAGAAGGACGCGTAGGAGAAGTGACACTGTTATCACCAAAAAAACTGATGCAGGTTTTGCTAGACAGACCGCGGTGGGCTGTACAGTTGTTGCTTATCCTCGCCCATCGGCTTCACCGCTGTATGTCTGAAGAGTAATAACACGTCTGTGTTCTTGATAAAGCTTTTGCAGGACATGAAGTTCCTATATCATGTCATGTTTGTGATTTGGATGTACACTTGTCTCTGATGATGCAAGAATTATGTTTGGTACAGTCCATCTCTGCTTACAGGGACAACAAACAATTAATTTTGATCTATGTAACGTGAGGTTTCATTGACACAAGGATAAATTCATGTATTCGTACTGGTATTCGCACTTTCATGCCAACTAATTTAATTTAATTTAGTACTAATGACATGAGGTAAAACATTTTTTAAGAGATCGAATTAAGGACACAATAAAACTAGCTGGAAACAATAAATCAGTATATCCAACGTACCGTTAGCAAAATACATATCATGTGACCATATAGCACGAGATAAGATTTTCTCTGAATATACAACTAGCATTTGCTATAATTCACTTTTCCCACAGAATTTTTTTTTTTTTTACTTTCAAATATACCAAACCCCAAAAATTGTTATTTATTATAACTTATATTATCCAAAATATTAGCTTGTATAAAATTTGATGAGTTTGTAGAACTGTTAATCTATGCAAACGCATCAGAATAATTTAATTAATCAAGTAGACTTAAATTACTTTTTTTTTTTTTGATCAAAAAATTACTTTATTTTATTATAAGAAAAATTCTTACTAAACTAAATAGTCTGTTTATCTTTTTCTTTAAAAAAGTTTGACATTTTAATCGGAATTTTAACTATACCGCAATTTGAAAATTGATAAAAGACTGGTCCTCTTGTTCGGGGCACCAACATTGGTCGACCATTTCCGAGAGATTACTCTATACTATTATTTTTTCTTCCATTTGCATTAGAAATATTATGTACACAGTACAGTTGTTTAGTTCTTTAGCATAGCAGGTGACATTTTCAAAAGTTTGACATTCTCATCTATCACATTTTTGTATTCATAAAATTGTAACTTGAAAATACATATACTTTGTTCGTTATATAATGTTTCAAAACTTTGGTGGTTGCTAAGTTTGGATTATTTTGATAACTGAGAGGCAGTAATGGGGACAACTCTAAACGGGCTTATGTTTGCTGTGTGTGCGTGTTTCTCCATAATCCATCTTGCTCAATCTCAGAATCAACAAGGTATTAATTGGTACCATCTTTATCTCTTTATTCTTCTAAATATGTTATTGGATAGTTACAAAGCCTTTAATCATTTTGAGATTTTTAGATAGAATGTTACAAAAACACTCTCTTCCCGTTTTTACCAGGATTTATCAGCTTAGATTGTGGATTACCTTCTAACGAATCTCCTTACAACGAACACTTTACCAACCTGACATACATATCTGATGCCGGTTTCGTCCACAGCGGAAAAACTGGTACCATCCACAAAGACCTGGAGAAACAATTTATGAAGCCATATCAGGGTTTGAGATACTTTCCAGATGGAATACGAAACTGCTATAATCTAAGCGTGACACAAGACACAAAGTATCTAATTAGGGGAGTGTTCATATATGGAAACTACGATGGTCTCAATACTTCTCCAAGGTTCGACATCTATCTTGGTCCGAATATTTGGACAACCGTGGATGTGAAAATATCGGGCTTAGGTGTTGCTGCGGAGATCATTCATATCACAAGAACCAATGTTTTGGAAATATGTCTTGTTAAGACAGGGACAAGCACACCACTAATATCAGGTCTAGAGTTAAGACCCTTACCATATGATACTTATGTTACTCGAACTGGTTCATTGAAGTTTGTGGACCGGCTTTATTTCAGCAATTCGGAAAAAGGTGTACGGTATGTCAACTTAGCCTAAATCAATGTTCAAAAAATCGTTAGACAATAACTAGACAGTTTATAGAAAACTAGCGACTAGGCGAATTATTCGGAGCCTATGATATTAACGATTAATAATTTATTATATATATATATATATATATATGATATTTATATGAAATATTTTAGTTTTTAAATAGAAAATTATTATGATAAATTATTAAAATTAGATATGTAAAATAAAAGAAATTAGATAAATTTATTGATCTATACTAATATTATTTTTTGAATTAACATATGTAAACATATTTAGATCGATTTTAGCTGATTTCAAATACTTTAAATCAATTTGAATGGTTTCGAAAAATCAGATTTTTAAAAAATCATTTTGGATATGACCGAGTTGCCATCTAGGCGGGAAACATGCGCCACCTAAACCGAATTTTAGAACCTTGGCCTAAATAGTTTTTTTTCCCATCATAATTAAATAAGCTATGCTCATTGCTCCTAAGTATTAATACTTGACTGTGACAGTTACCCTGAAGATATCTATGATCGTGTTTGGTTTCCGGTTTTGCCACTAGAATGGACGCAGATAAACACAACCCTCAACGTTATTGATCCTCATAAAGACTATAACCCGCCACAAGATGTCATTAAAACTGCTGCCATACCCACTATTGCCACTGAACCAATGACATTTTCTTGGACTTTGGACACCTCTGACGACGAGACTCATGCCTACCTTTATTTCGCTGACATCCAAAAAGTTAGAAATAATGAAACCAGGGAGTTTGACATTATCGCGAACGGTAAAGTTGAGTTCGATCCTTATCGACCTTTGAAGTTCGAAGTAGAAACTTTGTTTAACATTGTACCGCAGAAATGCGAGGGAGGGTTGTGTCGTGTACAACTCTCGAAAACTCGAAAGTCGACTCTTCCACCTTTGATGAACGCTTTAGAGATTTTCCAAGTCATTGAGTTTCCACAAGCAGAGACGAATCAAGATGAGTGTATGTAGCTGTGGTATTGAGTCATAATATTAATAGACTGTTACACATGTTAATTCTCATTGTTCTTTTTTATCTGATATTTCCAGTGATTGCAATGAAGAATATCCGTGATGCTTATTATTATGGATTGAATAAAATCAGCTGGCAGGGTGATCCATGTGTTCCTAAACAATTGTTGTGGTCTGGTTTACGCTGCAATGTTATAGATGTGTCCACACCACCAAGAATCATAGCATTGTAAGAACAATTAAACCCTATTCTTATCATCAAAAAACTTAATTAAGCAATTCAAATTGTTTTTTATGATGTCTCGGATCCATGTGAACAGAGATTTGTCTTCAAGTGGATTAAGTGGAGATATACCGCCTATGATACAGAATCTTACTCAAATTCAAGAATTGTACTTATCTCCATGATTCCATATAAGGAAACATACATATTCTAGAAATAGGTTCACAATTTTATCTTAACATTTAATCTTAACAAATTTCAGGGACTTGTCGAGAAACAACTTGACTGGAGAAGTGCCTGAATTTCTAGCCAAGATGAAATCATTGATGGTCATGTAAGTTTTCTAAAGAGCTCAACAAAATATTTTGGCCATAACAATTTCTAATACTGATCTCCTCATATCTGATAGAAATTTAAGTGGAAATAAGCTTAGAGGCCGTATTCCTCAAGCCCTGTTTGATAGGGAAAAAGGACTAAAGCTAACGTAAGGTTTCTTCTTAGAGATGATCTTCTTTCTATTATGTACCATCTACATCCACTATGTTTCAATATTTAACAATGTTTTTATTCCTTAGTCTTGATGGATATCTAAGGACATGTAAGTCATGCCAAAAAAAATTCCCAGTGGCTGCGGTTGTTGCTGCGTCTCTTTCTTCTGTGGCCATTATTATTATTGTTGTGGTTCTGATCTTCATTTTCAAAAGGAAAAAGTCATCAATCTCTAAAGGTAGTCAGAAAAATATATGATCAAATGCGAAATTATGAAAACTCATGGATCCTTCACTTTTTATTTTATATTTGCAGTTAAACGTCCATCACTAGAAATGAAAAACAAGAGATTTACCTATTCAGAGGTCAAAGATATGACTAATAACTTTCAAGTTGTTCTTGGCAAAGGAGGCTTTGGTGTTGTTTGTCAGGGCTTTCTAAATAATGAACAAGTAGCCGTCAAAGTTCTCTCTCAATCATCAACTCAAGGCTATAAAGAATTCAAAACAGAAGTACTTAATTACACTAAAACCTTTCCCTAAATTTTCAGGAGATCATTACTTCATGAATCATACCCTTTTATATTCTTGATTTGTAGGTCGAACTACTTTTAAGAGTTCACCACGTAAATTTAGTTAGCCTCATTGGATATTGTGATGAAGGGAATGACTTAGCTCTCATCTACGAGTTCATGGAAAATGGGAACTTAAAGGAACATCTCTCAGGTAAACTGTTTGGATTATTTTGAAAACAAACTGAGTTAGCTCTTCTAAATCAAAGGGTTTTACACTATATGGTGAGTTTTGGCAGGAAAACGTGATGGCTCTGTTTTAAGTTGGTCGAGTAGACTTAAAATAGCTATTGAGTCTGCACTAGGTTTGTTAATTTTTGTTAGTTTTGTGTATTAATATTCCTTTTAAACTATTTAAATGAGAAGTAGCTAACATATGGGTTTTCCTTTGTACTAGGAATTGAATATTTGCATATTGGATGTAAGCCACCAATGGTTCATAGAGATGTGAAAAGTACCAATATATTGTTAGGACAACATTTTGAAGCCAAACTCGCCGATTTTGGACTTTCGAGATCTTTCCTTCAGGGAAGTAAAACTCATGTATCAACAAATGTTGCTGGAACTTTTGGATATCTCGATCCCGAGTAAGTTCTAGTTCAGATTGTAATATAAAAGATGTTTAGTTTTGCGTGTTATCTAACATCTTTGAGTATATTTTGCAGATACTATCAAAAGCAATGGTTAACGGAGAAGAGTGATGTTTACAGTTTTGGGATTGTGTTATTGGAGATTATCACTGGCCAACCGGTGATTGACCAAACACGTGAAAATTCTTACATAGTAGAATGGGCCAAATCTATGCTGGCAAATGGTGATATTGAAAGTATCATGGATCCGAAACTCCACAGAGGATATGACACAGGTTCATCTTGGAAAGCTCTTGAATTAGCAATGGCATGCATTAACCCTTCTTAATTCCACAGAGAGACCAAACATGACAAGGGTTGCTCATGAACTAAACGAATGTTTGGAAATATATGAGAACTTAAGTAAAAGAAGGAGCCAAGATGCAAATTCATCCAAGTCCACGGGACATAGCATAAGCTTCGTCAGTGACACTCCTTCAGCTCGTTAATCTTTTTCATCTTCTATATGTTCTTTTCTCTCCACAGGTTGCGTTTAAGTCTGTAATGTCAATATGTTAAAAGCTTCATCTTATGGTAATGCTATCGAATCCATTGTTTGAATCTTTAAATGGTGTTTGGCTGGCCCTTCCTTCAGCTACACTGAACTTTGTAGTTGTTCCAAAATCTTATTAGCTTTCGTAGAGATTCTCTGAGTCAGCAAGGATGATTCATGTTTCTACTTGAGTTTTATGGTTGTTAACGGAGACAGATCCGTTTTCTTACACATCTAAGTTCTGATCTTGGTACAACTGAACAATCTTAAGCAAAAAAAAAAAAAAAAAAAAAAAAAAAAAAATTGGAGAATTCTCACTGCATAATAAGCACAAGTTTTTTTCTAGAACACTTTCGTTAATACGTGGACTACATCCAGAGATAACAGAGCATAGTACCTCAGCTGAAGAAATCAGCTTCATGACTGGGATATAGACTCTTACAGAAAATAGACACCAGCACGGAGGGCACAGAAAATAGAATGGCACTTGCGCCATACCTGGAACCCCCAGACAATGGCGGAGCTAGATCTCACTTTTACAGGGTTCATTAGTCATTTATTACAGGTGAAATATACATATATAAGACTTGAACCTGGGATCTTGACCAAATTACCACAATAACAACATAGCATATAAACCTACAAACTTATATTTAATGATTTCATGTGGGTCAGTTGACCACCATGCCTCCAAGGTGGCTCTGCCACTGCCCCCGGATTAAAGGTCAATTCTGGACTCGGATCCAGAAGAGTTGGTTCAAGACGACACACCGTGGTCTTGTAAGTAATCGGCTGAGTACCGTAGAGAGGGCACAGTGGTGGAGGTGACCGCACCGGAATCCAGAGCCTCCTCCATCGGAGACACCAACGGAGACTGTGAATCCAAACCGAGCACAGAGGAAGGAAGAAAACAAACGTCAAAGCGAGAAGATGAGATCACACATTACACAAGGACACATTATACATATATATATATATATATATATATTCTAGAAAGACGAATTTAATAAAGGTCACACATTACACAAGGACACAAAAACAGGTCATGAAAAAAAAAGAAGAAGAAGGTTTTTACCTGCGAATCCAATGCATTAAGAAACGCATTGGATCATCTTAATCAGAGTCCAGTTCAAATTGCAACCTTTCCGGGTCCTGGGAACCTTCATATTCAAGTATAATATCAGTATCAGAGAAGCCATCAGAGTAGTCACCTTCTGCTAAATTCACGCCATAAAGGTAGTCATCTTCAAGTATAATATCAATATCAGAGAAGCCATAAGAGTAGTCATCTTCTGCTAAATTCACGTAGCTTGCATGTCTCACAACTTTGATTCTCTTGGAACACAGGTTCTCCAGATCCCCAGCACAGTAAACGTTTGGACAATCGCTTAAATCAAGATGTTCCAGGTTGGGACAACTAACAAGAATGGCGTTTAAACCGGCTTCTGTTAATTTGTCCCCCCAAAGCTGGAGGTAGCGAAGTCCAGGCATTGTCTCAGCGATTGCTAAAGCAAAATCATCATAACTAAAACGCATTATTTCAGCTATTGCTCGATCATCTTTAAAAGCAAAGTCTGGTGGAAACAATTTTGTTTTAAATGTCTTCAGGTTTCGACAAGACAGGCCTACAACTTTCACAGAGGTTACTGGTAATGACCGGTAACCAGAAATCGCCAGTTCTTCAAGTAATGGAAGTTTCATGACTGCTTCAACAAGCGCCCAGTTAGTTATTTGAGGGCACAATGCAACTGTAAGGCTTCTAAGATTTCTTGAGCTGCAAGTAGTTGGGTGTAAAAGTTTAGAAACCTAATCAAAGATAATGAACAAAATATATTTTTCACTCAGAATCAATAGCTGTTCTCTATTCCATTAACCCTATTGAGAAGCCCTACCTTAATCCTACATTCCAATAGTACTAATAATTTTGGACAATTCCTTAAATAGTTTATGTTACCAAAAAGCATTTAAGAAAGAAAAGAAACAACAAAAAATATATATATTTTTAAAAAATTTTTTAAAAAAATTGTTTAATTTTAAACTCACATTACAAAACTCCACTTCGTAACTCTAAACCCAATTCTATACTTTATAATTACCAAATAAAAAAGTAAAACTAAACTTGAATATGTACCTATGGGCGATGTAGTTGAGGAGGGAATCAGTACAAAAGCGCCGAATATGGATCTCAACTAACCCGCCCTGGCTACGATCAACCAAGTGACGGCACAGTTCCTTGCAATACATGTTTGACAATCCTCCGAGGCTATGCATCATCTCGATTTTACGCCACATCAAGGGGTCTTTACAGACGCTACGCCACGATCTGCACACTTTCTCTGCTGTTTTCACTATCTCAATCGCACCAAGCCGCTGCAGAATCAACAACGTCAGTTCTGGAGGAAGTCCCGCCCAGTTTACACCTTTTCTTTCCGGAGGTAAAGACGACGGCGAGGAGGAGGAAGAGCCCATTCTAAGGATCAAAACAATCAGAGTGAAGCAGTTTAAATTTGTATTCTTGTCTTTAGTTAATGTACAATCTAGTCCACATGATTTAACAAATTCAGAAATAGAAACTTTATTTGAGAAAGACAATAAAAAAAAAAAGGAGAAGGTAAGGAATGAGAATCTGTGAGATTATGAGAACTTAGAGGTATAACCTTGATGAAGTACACAAAAACAAAAGAGAAGGCAAGAAGAAACCATGAGAGGATGAGAGATAAGAGAGTTTGTGACAAGAGAATGAGAAGAGAGAAAGATTGTTTTTCCTTATTCAAAATGTGTTACAAACAAGGTTGATTTATAGACATTGAAATGTATAAGCAACAAGAGAGAAAAAAATAAACAAAGGTAAGTGGAGTTGAGTGGCAAGGTGAGTGGAGTTGAGTGGAAACTTAGTGCTTGATAGTGCTTGCCTAACTTCTCCACTTGCATTTGAGTGCTTGATAGTGCTTGCCTAACTTCTCATATTTTCTTCATGTCAACACTCCCCCTCAAGCTTGACAGTAGTGAGTGTCAAGCTTGGAAAGCCATGAAGTATTCCCTCATTAAAACCTTTACTTGGAAAAAACCACTTGGGATAAAAACCAAACAAAGGAAAAAGAGTAGAACACTCCACGGTGAGGGGATCATTGACATGGAAGATTTATGAGTCCTAGTCTCGGAAGAATGGACTCACAAACTTTGCTGCTGGCCGCTTTGGTGAAGATGTCAGCCAGCTGATCCTCACTTCTTGTGTAGCATGGGAGGATTATTTGTTGCTCTACTGCCTGTCTCACCTTGTGGCAGTCCACTTCTATATGTTTTGTCCTCTCATGGAAGACTGAGTTGGAAGCAATGTGTATTGCGGCTTGGTTGTCACAATGCATGGTTATGGGAGTGGTGATCTCAATCCCCAAGTCGCCTAGAAGCCCCTTTATCCAGATAAGCTCACTGGTTAGCTTCCTCATTGATCTGTATTCTGCTTCAGCACTCGAGCAAGACACTACCTTCTGCTTCTTGCTTTTCCATGTAACCAAGTTACCTCCAATGAAAGTACAATAGCCGGTAGTTGATCTTCTGTCAACTCTGTCTCCAGCCCAATCTGCATCACAATATCCTATAACCTCCGTGTTTTTGTTGCAAGCCATCCATACACCTTGACCCGGAGCTTCTCTTAAGTATCTTAGGATCCTCTCCACCATCTTCCAGTGATGAACCTTGGGATTTTGCATGTGCTGGCTTACTTGATTAACTGCAAAGCACACATCTGGCCGGGTGATAGTTAGATATATCAGCTTTCCAACCATCCTTCTATACTGCTTAACATCATCAAATGGAGTATCTTCATACTCCCCCTCTCGCAGTACCTTGTAGCCTTCTTCAAGTGGTGTCTTGGCTTGTCTTCCTCCAAGATTTCCTGCCTCTTTTAGAATATCCAGAGTATACTTTCTTTGAGACATGAACAATCCCTCTTTTGATCTGCACATCTCTATGCCGAGGAAATACTTTAGTTCTCCTAGATCTTTGATGTCAAATGCAGCCTTGAGGAATGTCTTCGTTGAACTGATCCCCTCCTTGTCACTACCAGTGATGATGATGTCATCCACATAGACTAGAATTACCACAATCCCTTGCTTTCTGGTGAAAGTGAAGAGTGTGTGATCCGCTTGAGACTTCACAAATCCTCTTCCATTCAATGTAGTGCTTAGCTTGTGGTACCAAGCTCTTGGTGATTGCTTCAAGCCATAGATCGCCTTTCTGAGTCTAAGGACATTCCCTGGTTTCACCATGTCTTCCATCCCCGGAGGTAGTCTCATATACACTTCATCTTCTAGTTCACCTTGTAGGAAGGCATTCTTCACATCCATTTGCCAAAGATCCCATTCTAGGTTCACTGCCAATGAGAGGAGAATCCGGATTGTATGAAGCTTGGCCACTGGTGCAAAGGTGTCTAGATAGTCTTCTCCATACACTTGTGTGTATCCTCTTGCCACCAGTCTGGTCTTCTTTCTTTCTGGCTTCCCATTTGCAAGGTACTTGATGGTATGTAAGAGTCTGCTGGTCACGGCTTTCTTTCCTTTTGGAAGTTCTGTCTCATACCATGTGTTGTTCCTCTCCATGGCCCCCATTTCATCATCCACCGATTTCCTCCATTCATCATCTTCCATAGCTTCTGCATATGTTCTTGGTATCCATTCCAGGTCCAATGAACTCATAAAGACTTGATGTTCTTCTGGATAGTGAGCTAGGGAGCATAATCCACTTACTGGATGCGCCACAGCTTGAGCATTGTAGTAACGACTTGATGGTCTTCTGATCCTTGTACTTCTCCTTAGGACTTGGGTCTGCTCAGGTTCATTACTGCCGCTTGGTTCTCCTTCTTGAGCTTCAGTGTCTGGTTGTTCCATCTCATCTTGATCATGAGACAATGCTGAGTTTTCTTCAGGTTGAGCTTGCGCAGGTTGATCATTTTCTTCAGGTTGAGCTTGCGCAGGTTGATCATCATTATTCCCCCCTTCATGGTCAGGATGAGAGGTTTCAGTTTCATGGACCATGATCTCCTCATGAGGAGTAGTGCCCCGACCTTTCTCTGGTTCTTTTTGCAAGTTAATGCCGAGTCTTTCCATAAGAACCTTCAGGTTGTTAGCTCTGTCAGAGGCAGAATGAGATAGATCTTTGAGTTCTTCCCAGCTCTTCTCATCATAATAGGCCTTGGATTCCATGAACTTAACATCTCTGGATACTAGGACTCTCCTTGTCTCTGGTACATAGCATTTGTACCCTTTTTGATGTGTAGAGTACCCGATGAACATTGCCTTTGTGCTTTTTGCTTCTAGTTTGTTTCTTAGTTCTCCTGGAATGAAAACAAAGCAGACACACCCAAACACACGCAAATAATCAATGGATGGTCTAGATTTGTTTAGTACCTCATATGGAGTGGCATCAAGAAGAACTCTTGTAGGTGTGCGGTTGATTAGGTAGGTGGCTGTGATTACTGCATCCCCCCAAAATCGCTTAGGTACATTTGTATGGAACATCATACTTCTTGCTACTTCCATCAAGTGTCTATTCTTTCTTTCAGCCACACCATTTTGTTGAGGCGTGTAAGGACAGCTGGTTTGTTGAATGATTCCATGTGAGGCTAAATGTTGTTTGAAGGCTGTGCTAGTATATTCACCACCATTATCTGATCTAAGAATTTTAATCTTAACATTGAAATGGTTAGTAATATAGTTCTGAAAATTTTTAAAGGCTTCTAGCACCCTATCCTTAGATTGCAACAAAGTGATCCATGTGTATTTAGACTTTTCATCAATGAATGTCACAAAATATTTATTTTGTTCTCTAGATGCACATGGAGCAGTCCATACATCAGAATGAATTAGATCAAAGCAATTTTTATATTGAGTTTTTGATTTAGGAAACACAGTTCTACAATGTTTTCCTAAGATGCAAGCCTCACAATCATTTTTAAAAGAAATACTAGGCAACATGATGTTCAAAGCACGAGAATGGGGATGTCCTAATCTAGCATGCCAGATTTCATCTTTAGGGAATTCAGAAACAGAATGAAAAACAAGAGATAATTCAGTTGCAGGTCTTGTGTCCTCAAGTAAGTACAAGTCTCCCTTGGTAACACCTTTGCCAAGCAACTTACTAGAATCAATATCCTGAAAGTATACACTGTTAGGCGTGAAAGTAACTTGACAGTTGAGATCATTAGTTACTTTCTTAACAGACAACAAGTTTGAGGCAAAAGTAGGCATATAAAAGGCTTTAGATTTTTTATCAAACAGAGTAAGCTCACCTACACCTTTTATTGGAATTTTATCTCCATTTGCTATCATCACATTTCCTAAAGCCGGTTCTATGTTCCTAATCAGTCCTAAATCACTTATCATGTGATGAGAAGCACCAGAGTCTATAACTAAGGGCTTTGCTGATTTAAAATCATTTATGGAGCTATTAGCATTATGAGAAGTATTAAGAGATATACCCAGGGATTTAGATATACCAGATTCTTTGAGAGCTTTGATGAGAGCAGTTAGGTCAGACTTCTTGATGGTCTCATCTAAGTTGGCTCTTGGCGTGGCATAGCCTGATGTAGAGGCAGTTGCACTTCCCACACCTAGGTTGCTTATTCCCATGGTGATTGGTGTTGTTGGCTCAACACCATCAGCTGAGAAGTTGGCCCTTGCATCTTGGTATTGAGGACGGTTGTCCCTGAACTTGTTGGGCTTGAGGTGCGGATGGAGTATCCAGCACTTGTCCTTCAGGTGCCCCTTCTTCTTGCAATAGTCACATGTCAGTCCTTTCTTCTCATCTTGTTTGTAAGTTGCCTTGTTTGCCAATGCTTCTTTAGCTTGATGTGCCATGTTTAAGTCTCCCTTATCTCCAAACAAGCCCACAGAGCCTTCTTCCTTCTGAATTTGAGCGCATACTTCATCCAGATCAGGTAACTTGTCAGCTCTCAAGATGTGCTTAATTAAGTTCCCGTAAGATGGGTTAAGAGTGAGCAGCAGTCCAAATACTCTGTCCTCCTCACGCCTGGTTAAAAGAGTGGCAGGGTCAGTAGTGTGTGGTCTTAGCAGTTCCATCTCTGCCCAAAGGGACCTGAACTTGCCAAAGTGAGGCTGAAACTCCACATCTCCTTGGTTGAGTGCATTGATAGTTCTCTTTACTTCAAAGACCCTTGTAAGGTTGGAGGTATTTCCATACACTTTGTAGAGTGTATCCCACAGCTGCTTAGTAGTCTCACAGTAGGAGTAAGATTCCATGATGGCGGGTTCTAGGGAGCTAAGAAGCACTGTGAGAACCATGAGATCTTCCTGAGCCCACTTGTCTTCATCAGCTACTACAATCTCCTTTCCATCTTCTCCTTGGGTGGTTTGTTTAGGAGCCGCTTCTGCTGAGACATGACTCCACAAACCCTTTCCTCCAAGGGCAATCTTCACCATCCTGGCCCATAAGAGGTAGTTAATCCCCTTCAGAGTCACAGGTATGCTGATGCGGTTGTTGTTGTGATTGTTGTTGTACTCCATCTCAAAGATTCACTAGGAACAGATGTAAGATTTTTTTTTTTTAGGTAAAGACCACACGACCAGCAAGAACAACAAGAATTAGAAACAGAGTTTTGATTTTGCGGAGTTAGAAAGGTTTCAAGAGCTTTTGTTGCTCTGATACCATGAGAATTTGTGAGATTATGAGAACTTAGAGGTATAACCTTGATGAAGTACACAAAAACAAAAGAGAAGGCAAGAAGAAACCATGAGAGGATGAGAGATAAGAGAGTTTGTGACAAGAGAATGAGAAGAGAGAAAGATTGTTTTTTTTTTATTCAAAATGTGTTACAAACAAGGTTGATTTATAGACATTGAAATGTATAAGCAACAAGAGAGAAAAAAATAAACAAAGGTAAGTGGAGTTGAGTGGCAAGGTGAGTGGAGTTGAGTGGAAACTTAGTGCTTGATAGTGCTTGCCTAACTTCTCCACTTGCATTTGAGTGCTTGATAGTGCTTGCCTAACTTCTCATATTTTCTTCATGTCAACAAGGAATAGCTCCCTGATAGAGGCTCCAACAACCTATGAATAATGTGGAGACCATCGTTGGCTCCATGAGCTAGCTCGGCGTCAAACCTCATTGTTCGTAGTGGAACACTAGTCCTTGAGGTCCAATCGAATGTTCGAGCAAAGTGCCATCTGCAGTTATGAAGCATGAGAAATAACACATCACACATACTTGAGAAACAATATGCTGAACACGGTAATTAAGTTACTTACAAGCGGGGAATCATGATATGGGTGCAGAGTTCTTCTCAGCTTCCACAATAGCCTTCTAACAGTTGTGTCGTTATTCGTCATCCTCTGTGAAAAACAATATGCAGATTTATCAGCTCCACAATTACACCTACGCACAGATGTACTCCAAAAACAAACGTAAGATCAACAATCTGAGAATCAAGAGCCTTCAGTACACCGTCCAAGACCCCTTGATGTGGCGTAAACAAAGATCAACTAAAGCGAACCGTAGTTACAAATCGAAGATCTAATACGATAAACAAACCATTCAGCTCAGATCACGCCAAGTATAAAAAGATGAACCTATCCACTAAAAGAGAATCAACACTCTTTGACAAAGAAAAAAAAAAGAGAATCAACACTCATAAGTAGCAAACGATATTAAAGAAACGCCACGAGAGTGAGGTCACGAAGCCTAATACATCAAAACACGAATCAAACAAACCAAACAGTAGCTACAGATCCAAGATCTACTACGATAAAGCTCAGATCAAGGCAAGCATAACGATGATTTTATCCACTAAAGGAAGCATAAACAACGAATCAAAGGAAGAGAAAGAGAGTTATTGTTTTGACTTTTTTTTGAGAGAAGACAAGAAACTGGGTAAATAGGAGTGCATGGGCACGAGTACTTTTATTTTAGAGGGTTGTAGTAGAGCCTGGAGAGAACGTTCCTATAACAATCTATTTTTTTTTTTTTGTCCGCCGCCCAGTTAAAATTAGATCAAGTGGTGAACAGATGAGTCGATACTTCGAAGAGCACCTCCGTCTGGCCTGGTCTGATCTATCTATAACAATCTATTTATAGAAGGCCTGTTTCATTAGAGGCCGTTGGATCACAGATATAGTCGGTCAACATTCGCCAAATGTAATCGACGGTGGATATTGGACGTTTTGGATATTAGGGGTAACTTTGCATATAACTGTGAAGCTGCTATTGGAGGAAACATGCTTCGTGTGACGGAGGCCACCATAAAGGTGGATATTTTTATCTTAAAATTAGCCTTACCGTATCAAAAACGCGAACTGCGAAGATGGTTGGTGGCGTTAATCATGGATCCCTAAAAACATGGTTCCCAAAATTATGGACCTTGTTTATGGGAGCTCATGAATTCATGGATCCTTAAAATATGGTTCCCAAAATCATGGACCTTGTTTATGGGAGTTCATGAATTCATGGATCTTGTTTATGGAAGATGTCTTTTGTATTCTCTATATATTACAATGTATTTGCAAAGAAATGAATCAAGGAAATAAGTTTCTCTCCTTCTTATTCTTATTTGTTCTTGAGTGTTCTTGAGTGTTCTTGAGTGTTCATACTCTTTCTCTTCATAAATCATCAATTCTAACATGGTATCAGAGCTTTAAGCTCCTACTTCATTCCGCAAACCTTTTCTATATTTCTCTTTTCATTCAGCAAAGCTTTTATGTTATTCTCATTCCGCAAATCATAAAAATGGAGAAGAAAAACATAATTTCCGTGACCCTTGAGGGTCCTAATTATCTATCATGGTCAAGAGTGGCCAGAATCACCTTGGGATGTCATGGACTTTGGGACAGCCATATCATGAAGGCTGGAACTTCAAAGAGGATGGCTGAAGAAGATAGATACGTGAACAACCACAACCAATGGATTCAAGAAGACCAGCAAGCTCTGGCTCTCATCTGTAACTCCTTGTCAAAACCAATCATGAAGATCAATTCTCACATCAAAACCGCCAAGAGACTTTGGGAGAGTCTTCAAACCGCTTATGGGTGTTTATGGGAGAGTCTCCAAACCATCTATGAGAACGACCGGTTCCTCAGCTTTCTCCTACACCTAGACTCATCATTCAACACACTGATACATAATTTCTTTACTGGAAGAAAGATTCCATGCCTAGATGATGGTGATCCTCTCAAAAGCCAGCCGGATAAATGTAAACCCAAGGAGCAGCAAGCAATTCAAGGGAGAACCATGTATTCTGCTCACATGAGTGATTCAACTGAAGACATGTGGAGAAATCAAGCTGGTACGACCTCATCTGATGGTTTTGTGACCAGAAAAGACGCCAATTCCTTTATCTGGAGCACTGTCTTGGCTCTCATTGCTTCCAAGAAGGCTGGTACACATTCTCTTGACTCTAAACCTATCATAATAGATTCAGGAGCAAGCCATCACATGATTTGTGATAGGAACTTGATTAGTAATATCCAGCCTGCCGTAGGGAATGTAGTCATAGCAAATGGTGATAAGGTGAAAATAGAAGGGATAGGGAACCTTAGAGTGTTTGATAAGGAATCTACTGCCTTGTATATACCTGGATTTTCATCTAACTTGTTATCAGTAAGAAGGGCTACGGTTGATTTGGGCTGCCAAGTTGTGTTCAGACCAGATGAAGTTGAGTTTCAAGACCTGAAGACAGGAAAGATCATTGGAAAAGGGCACAGCCATCAGCAGATGTATCATCTTGAGAGGAATATGGTGCCGGAATCATCTATGCCTCATTGCCTGGCTAGCACCGTTAATGGCGCTGAGAACACAATATGGCATGCCAGATTGGGACATCCCCATACAAGAGCTCTAAACCTGATATTCCCGGGAGTGGTGTCTAAGAATGAAGAATGTGAAGCCTGCATATTGGGGAAGCATTGTAGGACAGTCTTTCCACGGTCTGGCACCACCTATGAGAGATGCTTTGACTTGGTTCACTCTGATGTATGGACGGCTCCATGTGTATCAAGGGAGAATCACAAATACTTTGTCACCTTCATTGATGAAAAATCCAAATACACCTGGTTGACACTGATTCAGTCCAAGGATAGGGTGCTAGACGCCTTCAAGAATTTCCAAGCTCATGTCTCCAACCACTTCAATGCCAAGCTGAAGATCCTCAGATCAGACAATGGTGGAGAATACACAAGTCATGCATTCAAACAGTACCTGGCTCAACATGGAATTATTCATCAAACAAGCTGTCCATATACTCCTCAACAAAACGGAGTTGCTGAAAGGAAGAACAGACACCTGATGGAGGTAGCCAGATCAATGATGTTCCACACCAACGTTCCAAAAAGATTCTGGAGTGATGCAGTGGTGGCTGCTACTTATCTGATTAATAGGACTCCAACTCAAGTCCTCAAAGATCTATCACCGTTTGAAGTCCTTAACCAGACCAAGCCGGCTTTGGACCACTTACGGGTGTTTGGATGTCTCTGCTTTGTGCTGATACCAGGGGAGCAGAGAAACAAACTGGATGCCAGGAGCACAAAAGCGATGTTCATTGGCTACTCTCCAACACAAAAGGGGTATAAGTGCTATGATCCAGTAGCCGGAAAAGTTTTAATATCAAGGGATGTGAAGTTTGTGGAAACAAAGGGATATTATGAGGAGAAGAATTGGGATGATCTGAGGGACTTACCACAATCAGAAAAAGCCACAAACCTCAGAATCATTTTGGAGAACTTCGGCATTGACATGTCTCCAGCAACTCAAGAAACAAGAAGGAATATCCCTGAAGCTACTGCACCTGTTCCAGAAGCTGTAGTTGAAGAAGATGTGATTAATGAAAATGAAGAAATTGCCCATCCTGACCCTGAAGGGGGGAATCAACAAGAAGCTCATGATCAGGATGAGACCAAATCAGAATCAGTTCCTGAGACTCAAGATCAAGTTCCAGAAGAAACAAATGAGGCAGCACCTGATCAGATACAGCCCTTACGAAGGAGCACAAGAATCAGGAAACCTAAAGTCTACTTCAATGCTAAAGCTGTGGCACATCCAGTGAGTGCAGTATGCTCGCTTGCTCAATATCCAGAAGAACATCAAGTCTTCATTGGAGAATTGGATCAAGAGTACATCCCAAACACCTATGAAGAGGCAATGCAAGACAAAGAATGGAGAGAGTCTGTTGAAGAAGAGATCAATGCCATGATCAAGAACAACACCTGGTATGAGACTGAGCTTCCAAGAGGAAAGAAAGCCGTGACCAGCAGACTCTTGCATACCATCAAGTATCTTGCAAATGGAAAGCCAGAAAGGAAGAAAACCAGACTGGTAGCAAGAGGATACACACAAGTGTATGGAGAAGATTATCTAGACACGTTTGCACCAGTGGCGAAGCTTCATACAATCCGGATACTCATCTCATTGGCAGTGAACCTAGAGTGGGATCTTTGGCAAATGGATGTAAAGAATGCTTTTCTACAAGGTGAACTAGAAGATGAAGTGTACATGAGACCACCTCCGGGAATGGAAGAGATGGTAAAGCCAGGAAATGTCCTCAGACTCAGAAAGGCGATCTATGGCTTGAAGCAATCACCAAGAGCTTGGTACCACAAACTAAGCACTACATTGAATGGAAGAGGATTTGTGAAGTCTCAAGCGGATCACACACTCTTCACTCTCACCAGCAAGTCCGGGATTATTGTGATCCTAGTCTATGTGGACGACATCATCATTACTGGTAGTGACAAGGAGGGGATCAGTGCCACCAAGACATTCCTCAAGACCGCATTTGACATCAAGGATCTAGGTGAACTGAAGTACTTCCTCGGGATTGAGATGTGCAGATCAAAGGAGGGGTTGTTCATGTCCCAAAGAAAATATACTTTGGATATTCTAAAGGAGGCAGGAGATCTTGGAAGAAGACAAGCCAAGACACCACTTGAAGAGGGCTACAAGACACTGCGAGAGGGGGAGTATGAAGATACTCCATTTGAAGATGTCAAGCAATATAGGAGAATTGTTGGGAAGCTGATCTATCTAACCATTACCCGGCCAGATGTTTGTTTTGCAGTAAATCAGGTTAGCCAGCACATACAAGATCCCAAGGTTCATCACTGGAACATGGTGGAGAGAATCCTAAGATACTTAAGGGAGGCTCCGGGTCAAGGCGTATGGATGGCTTGCAACAGAAACACTGAGGTTGTTGGATACTGTGATGCAGATTGGGCTGGAGACAGAACAGACAGAAGATCAACTACCGGCTATTGCACATTCATTGGAGGAAATTTGGTTACATGGAAAAGTAAGAAGCAGAAGGTTGTGTCTTGCTCAAGTGCAGAAGCAGAGTACAGATCAATGAGGAAATTAACCAGTGAACTCATCTGGATAAAGAGTCTTCTAGGCGACTTGGGGATTGAGATCACCAACCCCATGACCATGCATTGTGACAACCAAGCCGCAATACACATTGCGTCCAATTCAGTCTTCCATGAGAGGACAAAACACATAGAAGTAGACTGCCACAAGGTAAGACAAGCAGTAGAGCAGCAAGTGATCCTCCCATGCTACACAAGGAGTGAAGATCAACTGGCGGACATCTTCACCAAGGCGGCCAGCAGCAAAGTTTGTGAGTCCATTCTTCCAAGACTAGGACTCATAAACCTTCCATGTCAGTGATCCCCTCACCATGGAGTGTTCTACTCTTTTTCCTTTGCTTGGTTTTTATCCCAAGTGGTTTTTCCAAGTAAAGGTTTTAATGAGGGAATACTTCATGGCTTTCCAAGCTTGACTTGTTCCATATGGTCAAGCTTGAGGGGGAGTGTTGACATGAAGAAATCATGGATCCCTAAAAACATGGTTCCCAAAATTATGGACCTTGTTTATGGGAGCTCATGAATTCATGGATCCTTAAAATATGGTTCCCAAAATCATGGACCTTGTTTATGGGAGTTCATGAATTCATGGATCTTGTTTATGGAAGATGTCTTTTGTATTCTCTATATATTACAATGTATTTGCAAAGAAATGAATCAAGGAAATAAGTTTCTCTCCTTCTTATTCTTATTTGTTCTTGAGTGTTCTTGAGTGTTCTTGAGTGTTCATACTCTTTCTCTTCATAAATCATCAATTCTAACAGTTTTGACTTTTTTTGAGAGAAGACAAGAAACTGGGTAAATAGGAGTGCATGGGCACGAGTACTTTTATTTTAGAGGGTTGTAGTAGAGCCTGGAGAGAACGTTCCTATAACAATCTTTTTTTTTTTTTTTGTCCGCCGCCCATTTAAAATTAGATCAAGTGGTGAACAGATGAGTCGATACTTCGAAGAGCACCTCCGTCTGGCCTGGTCTGATCTATCTATAACAATCTATTTATAGAAGGCCTGTTTCATTAGAGGCCGTTGGATCACAGATATAGTCGGTCAACATTCGCCAAATGTAATCGACGGTGGATATTGGACGTTTTGGATATTAGGGGTAACTTTGCATATAACTGTGAAGCTGCTATTGGAGGAAACATGCTTCGTGTGACGGAGGCCACCATAAAGGTGGATATTTTTATCTTAAAATTAGCCTTACCGTATCAAAAACGCGAACTGCGAAGATGGTTGGTGGCGTTAATCGTATATAACGTTAATTTAGGGGTCAGCCGGTGTGAACGCGTCGATGCACAAGTAGATTCCGTTGAACTATGGAAATGTAAAAATGAACGTCACCACCCCTAACACAGGTGAGGGGTTTTCACATTAAATTTTACGGTTTTCGGTTCTCGAAGGTCGCAAATGTCGAACCGGTTCTCAAGAATCATTGACGGGCTCGGTGTCAGTATTTGGTCATCGTTTATTTCCCAGTGCCATATCTGCTCTATTGAACTCTTGTGGTGGTGGTGTTGACTTTATTTTGCAGGTTTTGGAAAGTTGCTTATTTGGTTGTGGCAGTGAGCCAGCCAACCCACTTGTTTCAGGTGAATCAGGTGATGGTAGAATTTGCGTTTAGTCGTCTTCGTTCAGATGAATTTGTCTTGGAACTTTTTTCTTTTGACTGCCAAGTACTTAATTGATAGTGACAATTAGGGCTGGGACAACGGATATTCGAATCATGTTCAGGTAGGATCCGGTCGAATCCGATTATTTTGGATAAATAAAATCTATATTTAATAAATATTGAATTGATTTTGGTTTGATGGATCGAATACCATCGATTTCGAGTTTCCGCTTATTAGATGAATTATATATATATTTACAAAATAAAATGAATCGAAATTATAAATATATATATATAAATAATGTGTAGTTAAATAGAAAGATGTTGAAGTAGCATAGTAGTATTATGTTTGTCATTTTGCCCACTTAACCCGAATTGGACTATGAGGAAATACAAATTTATGTTTATTAAGCATATATAAATTTATGTTCGATTCTAGATACTCATCAAATAAATTGATTAGGATCAAAATTGAACCGGTTAATTTTGAATCAAATTTGGTTTAGGTAAATATTCCGGTTAAAAATTCAAGCCCTAATGACAATTACAAACTTTATAAGTTCATCGGGGGCGAACTTACTTCAAAAATATTTTAAGAAGTTCTGACATCGGAAGAAATGAGGTTAATCTCATCTTTTTGAGATTCACATTAAAGGTTGTGAACAGTCACTAGTTCCATGGAAAACAATCACAGGCTAGCGTAATGAGCAGGGTGAGAGGTCGAACGAAGTTAGTTTAGAAACTGTTTGATTCGTGTTGTTTTGTTTGATTCGGTTTGTAATCAAATATAGTTTCATAATTAAAAGAAGAAAAGGATTTTTGAAAAGTTGTAATTATGAGTCAGTCCGTATTTGGTTTACTTTGACTTAGACAACGACGCTCAAATCAGAGTGAAGCAGTTTCAATTTGTATCCAGGAGACTTTCTTAGGCTAAATATTGGGTTTTAGGCCCATAAATCTCATCCATACCCACTCAAAAAGCCCTGTTGAGCTACCCATTTTAAATATTGGGCAGACCCCTATTAAAAAAAAACTCATCCTTATCCACGAATAAAACTCTCTTTCTTTGTTTTGGGCCTAGGCTTATTTGAATTATGGACAAAGGTTTATGAAGTGAAGTATTCTAATAAAATAAATGAAAAAGAGAATGACATGGATTGGACTAAAGAAAAACATGTACAATTGGCATTTGTGACTGAACGTTTTTGTCGAAGTATGTGTGTGGATAAAAAGACGCACGTTCCGACAGAGACACCACGTGTCCGAAGTTGAAGGAAGTTCGTGAGACAGTGATGGGACACCCAAGAAAGAGAAAGAGAAGAAGAACAAGTCTTCAGGGGGTAATGGAGGGGTTTTTACTGGTGATAGCCGGTTATTCGCTCTTCAGACACGTCCCCGATGTTACTGGTATAAGACCCACTGGGTTTAAGCCCTTTCTCACGTCCCGTACTCTCCTTTTTTTTTTGCTTCCACACAAACAAAAGGGTTTTTTCGTTTTCACAGAACTTCAACAACAACAAAAATACAAAACAAAAAGAGAAAAGCCTTTCCTTATACCATTCGTTAGAGACTTGTTTCAGAGAAAAAGGTGAGAATAATCTTTATCGTTTTCTTGGATCTGCGTTTTCACTGTTACAGAACATACAACA